>JBAMYA010042511.1:0-39807 GCA_037176975.1 Arrhamphus sclerolepis
ACACACACATATATATATATATATACATACACACACATATATGTATACATACATACATGTGTGTGCGTATGTATATATATATATATATATATAGGCTACATTTATATGTTTTTTAACTTGAGACTGCTGACTTTATGAATCTGAAATCTGAGCAGCAGCACGTTTACATTTACATTTACTTTCATATTTGATTTATTTTACATTTCATTTTAAAACTTGATATTTCTTTAATCTTTTCCTGTTTAGTATTTTTTTCTGCTTCTTATATGCACAAGTGCTCCTTTACATTCTGAATTAGATATTTTTCTTTATTTATTAATAATTTTAAAGCTTTATCTTTTTTTATACTAATACTGTGGAAACAGAGTAATCTTTCATACACCTGAGTTGAGCATTTATCTATTTTTTTTTAATTGACAACGGTAATTTAATTGCCTGTAATAATAACCTTGTTCATTATATTCGATATTGTGCCAGATGATATATTGGACTAAAGTTATTGCGTGTAAATTGAGGCTTTGCCTCCAAAGTAATATTGATTTCTAAAAAAGAAAATTATTTATGAACACCAATAACCTCAAAAATTAAACAAAAACAAGATTGTGGAGACATTCCCTGTTAGAAACCAGTTTGACCGTGCTGTCATTGCCTTGTCAGACTTGAGAAATTTTGTTTGTTAATTTAACGTTAGCCTGCACTCCTCTCTGACACATTTCACACAAATCAGCACTTCCACAAATGACTATGATTTCCTCTTGGCTCCTGGGAGCACTTGATGCACAGTGTCCAAGAAATATAATTTCTGCCCTTCTGTACATCCGTTTCCTGTTTTAAAATACTTGCATGCAGTGTCTCTGCCAACTACAGTGAGTCACACAGTTTAAAAGTAAAAACAAATATGAATGGAACAAATACAAGCTGATTCACACCAGTGACTAAGACATCTGGAATACACCTTCAAGACAGAACAGTTTTAACCTTCTTTATTGGTACATGTGCTTATGTGTGCGTGTATGTGAGAGAGACAGAGAGAAAGTCAGTTCATTTTTCCTTCATAGCCACAGTGACATCTACTGGTTCTACTGGCTTTGGTGTCCATGTTTCATGTGCTGCTGTCATTCATCTGGAAGGTTTCCATCAGTGGAGATATTCCATTGTGCTTGCTGTTATACAAAACTAGTTTTAAATCCTGTCAGCACGTTGCATGAATGTTTGACCTTCTCTCCACAAAGTAATATATATACGTTTTGGGCACACTTTGAGACAGTAGTTCCCATTTACTGAAGAGAAACTGACATTTTCATAGACTGAAATTTTTTTGTTTGGGTCGTTTGCACTAAAATTATTGAAAAATGATATCTGCTGGTGATCTTTGCATTCCTTTTTCTCTGACTACAATAGGCGTAAGAAGTACTTCAATTCATTGTTTTGCAAATGAAATGTTAGATTTGATAGTTCACTGGCTTTCTGCTTCATTCATGAGATTCAAAAAATTTATATTTTAGGAGAGGTTAAATTTGAAAGTCAAAAACTCCATTTTCTTTCACACTACTCATCCTTTTTATAATTATAATTGGAGAAAGGACAAGATACAGTGAGAAATGTGTCATTAAACCAGAACATTACTGTGCAATCCTCATGTAATTTTGAAATTCAGGGCAAATTTGTAATCTCTGCTAAACAGGTAGCACTCAAGGGCTCTGTTTCCGAGGAAGGTAATGTGGTGCTGAGGACAGTGAAAAGCTGCTGAAAAACTGGACCACAGTGCTGGTGCAGTGCACTCCTGGTGGGACCTATACGGGTGAGACATGCCTGTAGCCCAGCCAGGTTACTCGTCTCATCTGGGTCTATGTATATCTAGGTATCATCTGCATAGCAATGAAAGATTATGCCATGCTGCCTAACCTAAAGGAAGTGTATTTTACTCAATACGCTAATTGAGTGAAATGTAATGGTCCAAGTAGAGAATCCTGGGGACCACCATAACCAACATTTAGGGGTGTAGTAACGTCTCTGAGCATGTGACATAACTGAACAGGTGGAGACAAACCCCTGACTTTTATTTCCCCCTTAGCCTGACAGAAACGCAAAGCTTTCTTTTTGTACTGAGAAGTCCTGCTTTAATCTTCCTTTGAACCTCCTTTAATGATTCAGGAGTTACCTGGAAGACAAAAACTGCACAGACCTGATAAAGCAAATATTCACCCAAATAACACACAATACAGCTTATTATGGCAACTAACATCAACAACGATGAAAGTGGAGTGGACACCACAGCAGAGGCACCTATGATGCTCAAGAACGTAATGACAGAGGAAATAAATATAAAAATAAAACCAAATAAAAGTAGATTTTGGCCAGCATTGTAAGATCGACTTAACCTCCACTGCTCATGAAGAGATTCAAAGTGCTCAAAAAGTTCTCTGTGCTACTTGAAATGGTTAATTAGTCTAATTATTCCATATTTCCTTGCATTCAAGCACAAAGCTGTATAACAATCAGATAAGAGGGGCAGTCGGTAGATTTAAGACATTTTATCAAGACATCAATAGGAAAAAGTAACTGATAAATTATATGTGTACAAACTTTGCTATACTGAACCTGAATACGTACAAATCATTCTGTGGCTTCTTTTTGGAGAATATAAATTATGTCCCAATACAGTACCCAGAAGGCTACAATGCCAAACTTCAGCTTGAAGCATTGATTTTTCTTTTCTTTCCTTTTTTTGGGGGGAAAAAAAATGTGAATAAATTAAAGGGGTTTGAGCGGTAGTTCATAATAACCACCTGTGGTTGTAATAATGAAATAACTGTCAAGACCTTTGCCTGGAGGTGCTGGTCAAAGTGAATGATCCCACAATTATGACCTTTACTGTAGCAGCACAATGAATGTCATCTACTGAGCACAATGGACCTCTCTCATTCACACGTTAAAAAAGAAAAGGGTTTAATTGAGGAATATACAATTAAAATAATTTGGCTCCATAGAGTACCAGAAAGACTGATTTTATTATCAAAAACCTCCATGTACCTTGACTGAGTCATCCTGTAAAGGTTTGTCACATTACTTTCCACACCTGCCTTTGTCAGACTTGACTTTACTTTAACATCCTTTTCTAACCTGAAGCTGAACAAACATGGCAGCTGTACCAACTGAGAAGTGAAACAAAAGTTGCAGAACTGATCATCAGATCATTATCCATGCAACAGACTATAACGAAAGTTCGCTTTCAGTTTGGTTTGATTAGTAGGTGGAGTACATCGAGGACCAGCTGTAATACTGGAATATTTCAATGTGGAAACTACCACACTTTCAGTAACGCTGAGATCAGCGCCTGCCAACGGGAAAGTCGGATTGAAATGTGGAGGACCGACTCCATAAGAATGAACATTCAAGTCTAAAAAGGGCCAAATTTTGACCAAAAGAAAAATTTGATGATCTACAAATGGAAATGCGTTTTTCACAACGGTTCAGATTTTCAGGATATCATGACATCACAGGTCCAAATATGAACTGAATTATCTCTTTATCTCATCATGCTGCATCTACTGTACCTTCACAGTTGGTAGCACAAAGCTGTGACACTAATTCCAAAGGGGCACGCCCCACAGAAAAGGGGGTGAAGTTGAGCAGTCGGCTCCACCTTCTAAAAGCAACCACCTGCTGTGAACAAAAGAAATGAGAGAAGGGATCTTTCAGATCTGTGATGTCAGGAATCATGAATTATGTCAGCTTTCAAAAAGCCATACGTCTTTTCATGAAAAGAATTAAGCTGGTTTTGATACTGTCAACACAAAAATGAATTCTAAAATTGCTTCCTACTTCAGATAAAACATGCATCACAAACATCTTTGGGAATTATTTGTCATTCAGGAGCTCCAACAATGTAGCATTTCAAAAAGACCATTGAACCAGGAATGAAGAGAGTGCTGGCTATCGACAGGAGGGTCCCCCTCAGGGAGGGTCCTGCTCAAGGTTTATTCCCAAGAGATTTTCCATGCCACTGATTGGCAAACGCCAAAAAACGGAGAAAAGAATAAGATGTCAGCAAAATAAAAAAAATAAATAAAAGAAGAAGAACAAACATATTGGAAGAGCATAAAGATGATTGTAGTCTGTTTGCCGTTTGTATAATCCACAGTGATGGCGCTGAATGACAAAAGATGACTTGATCGTGAAGTGTACATTAGTTGGCTAAATGACGTCATGTCCCGCCCACAACGTACCCAATCAGCGAGTGAACACCATCACTCCATAAACAGGTGTATCAGGCCCGCTCTGAGTGCCTACCTACCACAGCAAGGTTTTTTGCCCTAAAAAGGTTCCTGAAGGCCTCTTTTACAGGTCTGTTCCTGCTAATGGAGACACGCATCAACGATCCGGCCTCTGAAAAACTACCCAGAACCCCCTCTGGTGGAAACGTACCTACTGAATACAGCAGCACTAAAGCAGTACGGGGTTCCCAGGCCAACTTCAGTATATCTAGTCAAATACAGCTAAGGGAAACAATGTGATAAAATGTTAAATTAAATTATGATGGCGATAAGAAATACAAGCAAATTAAAAGCAAAACAAGTCTTTGAAGTGATCCGTTCCTGCAGAATACAAGGTCAGAGCAGGGATAGCTTATGTTAAAATAAAAATCCTGCCATCAAGCGTTCAGCAGGGAGGAGCCCTGAGTCTGACATCAACTGTTCTCGAGAACAAGCTTTTTCTTCCAGCTGGGTTGATTGAGAGACGGTATGCATTAGTATTGTTAATGGAAAGCGCTTTTCATACGAGCAGAGATGAATAATAATTATTGAACATGTTTCTGAACCATTTACTGCAAGCTGTAGAATAAACCCACACAGAGCTGTTCCAGTAAGGAGGTAAAACGGGGGGCTAGAAGAAAAGATACGTAAAGTTCGATGAGTAGAAAACCGAGAGCCAGATGCAATAAATGTACAGTAAATGATTTGTACAAGGAAAGACCATTTAGATGCAAAAAAAATAATGTGCATATCTCACAAATTATTTAGACCAGTTTATGTAGAAATGCGAGCTTGGACCTACAAAGAACTGCTGTTTTGACAAAAGAGCCACTGGCAACACGTCTTGTAATACCACTCTAGAGGAGTACCTCATTGTGTCTTAAGCCTGATTTATGCTTCCATATAGCAGCTACGACTATGCCTGTACCTTCTACATCTGCGTACGGTCCCTACACCGTCTCTGACCTTTATACTACAGTTCAGTGCAGTTCAAATTTAAAAATACTTTATTGATCCCCGAAGAGAAATTCAAATATTGCAGTAGTCATGATTTAAGTCTCTTCAAAGATTCATTTATTGATTTTTTTTTTTTTTGCATCACTCTGTAATCCCTCCACCGGCCACCAGGCGGCAGTGTGGGCTCTTTTTCCTCAGTCCGAAGTGGCGAGTTTCCTTTTCTTTACTTCCTTTATGTTGCTCAAACATAACAAAAGCGCAAGTAAAATATATTTAACAAGAGTTGGAGCTGATACGTGCTGAGCATCAGTCATTTTTACAAATGTTGCAGCAAACTATCTTTCTACCCGACTTAAAAATGACAAAGAAGAAACTGCAGCAGCAAATCTGAAAGAAAAGAAAAAAGCTACCAATCACATTTCTTGCTGTCTGGATCACTGCGATGTGTTGTTACATTTGGAGAGAGGCGTACATCAGACGTGTGCTGTATCTGTCATATAGCCATGACACAGAAGCATAAACCAGCCTTCATGCCGTCGGCTAACACCGTCATGTGCTGACCCCGTGTGGTCAGAGGTCATATTGCTACAGAGACCAGCTTTAAGTACGCCTTTAAGCTTCATGTTGTAGTGTAAGTAAAAGATAAAGTGATAGAATTTAATTAAAAACAAAAATTATGATTTTTACAAGAAATGAGTTGGTTTTCATCATTTTCTGTTTTAACATGAGTTTTTATAAATAGTCTTATTTAATTGTTAGTGTTAAAAATAACAGTTGCAGTGATTGCTACCATGGTGATGTCAGAAGACATTCTTATGCTATTTGAACATGTATTTTGGCTTTATGCACGTGTGACATTTGTTTTTAAAAACCTGCACGTTGCATGCTTCATCTGCATGACTGAATGTCTGGTCTCCACCTTCACTGGTTGCAGATAAAGCGGGGGTTGCTGGTCCATCTCCCGTTTCATCTGGAAGGATTTTATCTGATGTGCAATTTGGGCTCTTCAAAATCTTTTCTCTTTTTTTTTTCACAGGGTACTTTTCTCCAAACTCACGGAATTGATTCTTCTCCACTCAGTTCCTTTATTGTTCATGATTGCAGAACTCAGACCCCCACATAAAACAGACTCTCCAGTTCTCAGCTTCAATGATGAGAGTTTCATTTGTACACTCACGCTTTTTCTTCATCATTGCATGTATTTAGTTGTATAAAAGGCTTTGTCGGACTGATACACTTTTGTTACATTAGCTGTGGTGAAAACTTTATTGCATGACTAAGAATAAGAGTGGAATTCAAGCATAAAAAGCTATACCATGAATGTGCATGACTTTTTAAATCTGGTTCAGAAAAATGTGTGCACATTTCTGCTTAAGCACGAGAATGGACTGAAATAAAAGGCTTGGCTACTATGGTGATAATACAAAGACAACATACATAAGCACTGACTACAAACGTGATGTTTATACATATAGGTAAGTTTTTTTCTAGAGAAGCAAAATGACATCATTGTGGAGGAATTCTTCTAAATCTAAATCTATGCCAAGTGTGCGTACGCCCAAAAAAATCCCAGTTTACAAAACCCTACGTACTCACACAACAAGCAATTTCCCTTCATAGATCGCAGCTGCAGTTCAACGTTTGCGTACAAGGTTCCTCCTCCTGTCCTGCCCTCTACACACCCACATTCAACCATAAATGGTCGATGCAAAGCAACTCTTGAATGTCAATGTGTATTTAAATAAGCCCACTGATCAATATTATTGGTCAACAGAAGTAACCACGGAAACCATGCCCCAAGCGCATGGAACGTCTGGAGAACGGATGCTGATGAATGCTGTTCTGCAAAATCAGAGAGAAATAAGTGATGAACTGAAAGGAATTAGAACAGTATTGAATCATTTGTCTGGTGTTATGTCTGATGTGTCAAATGCATTTTAAAAAACTTGTTAAAGAATGAACCTTATTGTCTTAAACGTCTCTGTGGTGAAATTCTCCTGAGACCCCAGGGGTCTCATTTATAAAACACTGAGTAGGATCTAAGCGGACATTGCTGCAAACTGTTGGCCTGTTCACCACAGTGTAGGAAATCTGATGTATGGACTGGTCATATTAACAACGCCATCCAGGATGCAGGCATTACTGTGCTGAGCACTGGCTGCAATATCACAGACCTATGGATGATTTCACAGAATGATGTTGTTCCTAAAAGTGACTTCAGGCAGAGAATCAACTGTTGATTCTGTAAAACACATCCCTGTCTGTAAATTCACCAGGAACCCCAGACTGGTTTACACCTGTATTGGCCAGCCTAGGAAGAGTGAATATAACGGGATCACGATTTATTTCAAGAGAGAGAAGTATTACCCAAAACGAGCACTCGTTTACGTAAATCGAGAACACAGTTTGTTTTTTTGTTTGTTCGTTTTAAACAAAACAAACTCACGATTTAGGCCAGGAATTTACTTGCTGTTCGACTCTGCGTTCGCGTCCGTTCACGTACCCAACCAGCTGCGTTGTGAATGTTGCTTGCGTACTACGTAGGCAGAGCGCGTAATACCGGAGGAAACCAGTTGGGGGCAGAATATCAGTCAGAAATACAACCATATAAGAAGATGAAGTTAATATTTTGTTTTTGTTGTGGTCACAGTCAGATTAAACAACCACAGCGCCATTTAGAGATGTTATGAACCATAAAACCAATGTCGTCGGGATGAGGGTTTGTTTGTCTCATGTTGCCGATGTGTAACATTGACGAGAACCACTGACAGCATTCGACAGTTAACTCTAATGTACCACTAATGGTCAAGTGAATATTGCAGCTCGCATATGCGTTGCATCCTTTTTGGAGTATGTGAATGACTGATATGTCAAAGTATGGCAAGTGAGGGGGGCCAAAAAGCCGGCAAGATAGTAACACATGCTAAATAAAACGGCAGAAAAAAGCGCCGTTATTAGCACAAGAAAAAAAAAACGCCATAAAAAAGGCATTTTAAAGAAGTAGCGTAAAAAACATTTTCTGCGGTCCGTAAACACAGCAAAAAGCGGCATTTAATGAATGCGTGTAAAAAAATGCCACAAAAAAATGGTGTTTTGTGCTACAACAACACATGTAAAAAAAAAAACATTTTCCGCAACAATGACGCGTGTAAAAAAAAAAAAAAGCTGTTATTATTAAATTTTAAGATCCCTCCACCTTGATTTTTCTAGCCACTAAAAGTGAACTGTTAGGAGCCAATGAGAAAGTAATCAGAGACCACATCTGTTCATCACAGATCTCCTTTGCAATGATAGCTGCTCTGTTCGTTTGCCAGCCTGTCTGTTTGGGTCTCTAAGCAGACATTTCAGAGATCGTTTTTCTCTTTCATTCAGTGTTAAACTGCTGACGCCTGTAATGGATAGTTCTGATGCCCTCAGTGTGTGTGTATACATACATATATATATATATATATATATACATGTATATATGTCTATACATACACATATAATAATTCTGGCTAAATGTTTTTTATTCTCAAATGCCGCTTCTTCAAAAAAATCACCACCATTTGCAACATTTTTTTTTAAAGAGAAATAATTCCATTTAAGGAAGTGGTGAAACAATTAAAAACACACACACACAATCTTTATACCAATCTGTTAATAGCTTAAGATTTGAAACTCCTCTTGCATTGGTAATATTTTTTTTTTTTTTACCTCACACATTATGTTGTATTTTCAGTCTCTTTATTTTCTTTTCTTTTTTCTGCTCAGTTTATCATGCCAAAATGTATTTTCTTGTTGTGACATGTCTTCTCATTATGTTTCTATTTTTTGAATTTTTAATAAAAAAATTTAAAAAAACACCTCATTGAATGCTTTTTCTTTATTTTCATAATTATTTACATTGTAGCTTTTCACTGAAGGCATCAAAACTATCCATTACAGGCGTCGGCAGTTTAACATTGACCAGTTTATTCTGAATGAAAGAGAAAAACAATCTGAAATGTCTGCCCCAAACAGACAGGCTGGTAAATGAACAGAGCAACTATCTTTGCAAAGGAGATCTGTGATGAATAGATGTGGTCTCATTGGCTCCTAACAGTTCACTTTTAGTGGCTGGAAAATTGAAAGGGGAGGGATCAAGTTTTAATAAAAACAGCGTTGGTTTTTTACACGCGTCATTGTTGCACAAAACGCCGGGTTTTTTTTTGTTTTGTTTTTTTACATGTGTCCTTGTGGCCCAAAACAGTGTTGTTGTTTTTTTGTTTTTTTTACACTCGTTCATTAATTGCCACTTTTTGCGGCACTTATGGATAGCAGAAAAAGCCGTTGTGGGTTTTTTTCACACTATTTCTATTTCTCTCTTTTATTTAGCAACGTGTTACTATCTTTCCGGCTTTTTGTCCCCCCTGGCTTGCCATACTGGTGAATGCAGGATACCCGTCAGCTATGATGCAGTCGCGTACGCATTGTTAACAGCAAGTATATTTAGGAAAACGAGGGTACGAACTAACAAAGGAACATTTTACTTAAACTAGTAAACCGAGAGAACATTTTAAACAAACTGAGCGCATGTTTTGTTAGTTGTTATGAAATAGTTCTCACCATGACCCCTCAGGGACTCCTTTTTTTTTTCTTTGACTGATGTGGTGCATCTTTCTACCAACAGGAAATAAGGATTCTGTCTTTTTTGTCGTCTTTTTTTTTTTAATTTATGATTTTTTATATTATAACTGTTTCTTCCAGCACCAAACGTGCACAAAGCATATCTACAATATTTAGGAAAAAGCATGGTGGTACAAGCTACATTCCCAAATATTTTTATAACTGTATTTTAAAGGAAAGGATGAAAGGAAGGGATGTTATTCCTTTGTTTCGACTTAGTTACAATTTCCGAATTACAGTTTGATCACAATAAATCAATCAGGAATAACCCACTCAAGCTTTTTGCATCATTCTTATCCAGTTAGTAGAGAGGAAGAGTGCTCTTTCTGTTCCTCTTTTTGCAAACCGACAATGATCAGTTCCTCTTTTCTTCGCCTGTAAATCCTGTCATCATTGGTTCTTTTTATAGGAAGCTGTCAAATAGATTTAGTGCAGCAGGTCCAAGAACTGAGCTGCAAACTGTTTAATTACTGCACATGGTAACCGGCAAGAAAAAGAAATAGCCTAGAAGGTGCAGACAAACATCAGAGAAGTTTGGGATTTCTCACAGCTATTGGAGTCATTAATATTTATTTATTTTAAACTTGATTCAGATGAAAAACTTTATGGCCAGTGTCCATCAACTGGATGCTCCATGGGGACGTTTAATGAGGCTCCATGTCAGTTTATGTTACAGGATCTGACTGCGGCCTGCGTTCGCAGGGGTAATAAGCCCACGTATGAATGATACACACACAAACAGGGTCACCAAATCAGACTTCTGCTGTATTAAAAAATAAATAATAAAAGTATAAAGAATTATATATGTCTCAATAAGAAAAAAAAAAGGAACTTAACTGTATAAGAAGCAAAGTTCTCTTTAAACATAAGGGCACTAAAAAAAAAAACATCTCTACCTGCTGTCTTTGAGCTCAGAGGGTTTTTTTCCATTCACTTTTTGTGCATTTAAACAAACAGTTACTTTAAGGAAGTGGTGCCAGTTGTCCAAATAAAATGTTATGTGAGAATCTTCAAGGTCTTCAAAGACGAGAATGGCCAAAATGAACACTGTCAAAATGAGACGGCCTTGCCTTTAGAGAAGATCTTGCTCCAGGCACTAAAGCTGGGCCCGTCACCTAGCAACACTGGCAACAGCAGTTTCTCATCCAGCTCGTGGGATAGAGCCCAAAATCCTCTTTTCACTTGCTTTTTTTAAATTATTATTATTATCATCATGTAGTGTATTACAGGTAATGGTGACACTTAACCTGGCAGCATTAACCTGGATGCATTTGATGGAGCTTTCTCATTCCAGGACAGTTGTAGTCACTCTCGAAGGAGTGTTTAAACAAAAAAGAAAAAAAGACTGAGAACAAGACTGAGGCAATTCTCCTTCAAATGCAGATTGTGAAAGATGCAGCCACTGAGATGAGGCACAGCTTGAGTCATATCCTCAAGAGTTCCTTAAAAAGTTTATTTTTCACACTCCATGGTCTAATTATTAATTCTTTAAATTTGCATGTATAAAACAGTGATTAATATCATGCAAACCTATAAGGATGTTTTTTTTTAGATTTTAGCTACATGGCAACGCCTTGTGAGTTTTCCTACTCACTGAGATTTAAATGTAACATTTAAGTTGACACTTAAAACAAGTATCCATGTGCTAAAACCAACCTCTTTAAGATGGATGGAGACAAAAAAAAAATACTCATCATAACATAATGATTTGAAATAAGAATAAAAACAAAAAACAAGCTAATTTCACCCATGATGGACTGGCAACCTTTCCATGGGTGGATGGATAGAAATGCTCATTTAAAGACATCAAATTAGGTTTTGATCATGCAAAGCTTGTACTGAGCGTGTATTTGTTCAGGTCAGGCCGGTCATATTTGGAGTGAAGTCAAAGAGTCTTCTAGAAAGCAACAACAAATAATTCATCACATAAACAGGAGACGACCTGCATTTCTGGCTACACGCGAGTCTTCATGTTTCCACAGCTCAGTCTAACACAAACTGAAATGCTCTGTGTGAAACAGGTTTAATGGTTTTCCTGGTGATCCACCTGCCAAAGTTAGACTTTTCTTGGCAGCTGTGAAGGACAAAGTCTGTTCTCCACAGACAGAATGAACACTGTTAAAAAAAAAAAAAAAAGAATACAACATATGATCAAAAGTTTGTATCAAGTCAGATGAATGCAGGTCACCGTCTGTTATTTTTAAGCTCTTAAGTTTCAAGTTAGGGTAAACTGTAACTAACAGTGGAGAGAAAGAGGAACAGTTCCAGGACGGCTGGAAACTGAACTGTGGACTCTCTGAAGGTGTAGGAATGAACTCAACATGCACCTCTCCCTCTGTAAAATGGTCCATATGTTTATCCATTTATTCTCCTAACAGAGCTGGAATGAAAGAAAGTGTTTCAACCACGGGAGAAGCAGCGGAGGAGTACAAAAGTTATGTGAAAGTGATGTATGTGATATTCATGATGGACATATGATGAATACAATGTTCATATCCAGGAAAGACTTGAAGACTGGAACCAGCAACAGTGCTTTCAACCAAAGATACATTTAAAGGTCTGGTGTTTAGGTTGAAGTGACATCTAGTGGCACAAACTATGAACTGCAAACAACTTACTAGCACCAAAGCTATGATGGCTAAGAGTCAGATATGAGCACTCTAGTCATGTTTTAACTGAAAACTGCTGCCTTCCTGTCTTTACTGAAATCTTTACTTATCTAGTCTAAGCTTTGTTTTATTCTTTTGTCTGAATCTATTTCTTGTGATTTTATTATGCATTTTATTTACGTTTTTAATGCATCTCAACTCTTTTCATCTGACTGCCTTTGTGAAGCACTTTGAGCTGCCTTTGTGTATGAAATGTGCCTCCAGAGTGTTTTCTTCTTCTGGCCTCCTTACTGGAGTTCCAAGTCAAAAAAAAAAGAAAAAGTGAGAAAAGACACTGCAGTCTCTTATCCCTAAACTGATGAAAGAATTCCTCCAGCTCTCATTACGCCCTAGTCTTTGTTCATCGAGGGTTGCTTCTTTCTGCGAACCACCAAAAAGCCTGGACTTGAGTCCAAGAGAACAAGTGGGTCCAACAATAGGTGTGAAATAACGTGTCCACCACTCTGCAGAGACAGAGATTACACTCTGGTAGAAAACATTCAAGGATTAAGACAACTACCAGTCCTCCCAGAGATGCATGAACCTGCAAGTTTATCCTAAGATTTAAGGTTACCATGGCAACATGGCTTTGGTTTTGAAACTTTTTATGTGAACAAACCACAACATTTCAGGAACAATGCTCTGCAGTGCCTCAAGCACGGTGGTGGAAGGATGATTATTGTGTGGCAGCAGGACCTGGCCAGCTGTGCACCACAAATATCCTGGAGCCTAATGCTAGGCCACGTGCACGGCTGGAACTGGGTCGTGCATCAGCACGTCCCAGACACGGCAAATCTGTGACGGAACGGCCGAGAAGAGAAAAGCGTCGCCACTGCAGACCTCCAGACGTCAGCCTACACGAAACACCCACAGATGTCAAAAAGGGCATGAGCACTTCGATTGTCCTCGTCTTTAATTAGGTGAATATCCTGCTGCAGAGGTAAAATGTCCTTTTTCTCACTTCTCCAAACCTTAAAGCTTCCAGCTTTGTTGTGAATCACAGATGGGGACTTTGCCTAAAGTAAACAACGTAACCATAAGTAAACCCTGGAACTGCTCATTTAGCTCTGGTTGGAACAGACGTCAGGTTCAGGAGGCTCCTAACGGAAAAAAAAAACAAAACGGTGATCTGTTTCCTTACAGCAGCGAGAACGTAAAAATTAAAGTGATTCTTAATGACCAAAACAGCAGCAGATGTAAATAAAGACCGTTCTTGTTTATTGACGCATAAAACATCCTTCAAACAATAAACCCATTTCAAGGTAAGTACTCTGTACAATGCTTACTAAGCAGTTTTATTTATATAGAAAACATATGAAGGGCTGTGTTTAAAATCACAGGGCTCCTTCAAATTTAATGGCAGGTACTCTGGAGAAAAATTACAGCATTCCAAATATTTTCAAGCAATAAATATGCATTTATAAATACTGTAAATTTACACTGAAATAAAAAACAAAAACACAAAAACAAATTGCAGTTCACTCTTATGTCCATGTGCAAGCCTTTTTCTCTCTTTCTACAAACCTGTTTCTCTCCCTCTACATAAACTAGACTCAGATTTCCAGCAAAAAAAAAAAATTCATTTTTAAGTGATTGGAGAAAAGAAAGGGGGAGGGGGAGGGGGTGAATGCGTCACTCGTAATTCACATCACAAAACAGTTTTCTTCTCGTTTTCCTGACTGAGGAGGTGTCTAACATACAAAAGACCTGCTATGCTAATTACTCATCTCATGGAGGGTAAGGAACAAAGCTCTGGTGTCGACTCACAAACGGGGGAAAAAAAAAAAAAAAATCAAAACTATCGATTCAGTAGTCTCTGCGTGACGGTGTTGTCATCAAACATAATATGTACAAAACTTTTATTTCACTGTTTTTGTTGTGAATTTGTGTGTGTCGTTGTCTGGTGAAGTCCGGCTGGGCCAGCAGTAGAACAGTCTGGTCGTGACGACAGGAGGGGCTGCCATCCCCCTTCAGTCCACCAGGAGGAGGCACGCCGCTCAAGGCAGGTTGCATAGACGCGCTGCTTCTAACACAGCTGCTTTATGGGATAGCTACAGGATGCCACCTAACTTCCTGAATATCAGAAAACAAACAAGAAAAGGTTTCAGACGAGTTTCCAGTCAAGTCTGCTGTGGTTCTAAAACGTCCTCAGAAGAAGAGAATGTCACTATCAAGAGGAGGAAGGCAGGGGACTCGCCTGTGGAGGAGAAGAGAGAGAGAACACTGAGGTCTGAGGAGGAAATTCACAAATCACAAATCTAACAGCAGACGCAGCGTCGAGGCCACGTAGACGTTCATTTCCCTACAGTCTGCAGACGCAAACTCCTCAAACTTTCAAAAGAACAAAAGAACAAAAAACAACCCAAACATCTAAGGTAAAACAAATGAATCTGAGATGGCTTTAGAACAGAAAAATATCCAGAATAACGTAGTACACAGTGGTGTTCAAAATGATGATGTGTTTTTAAAAAAAGAAGCATCAAATCCTCACTCTCTTTTCTCCTGCTCCCTTCTTCAGGGTAACCATGGTGATTTGCTCCGCCTGATTACAAGTTTTACGTCTGACGCCGTTTCCTGATGCAACTGGGTTTACCCCCAATTCATGACAATAGGTGAGAGTAGGAACCTAAACTGACCAGTAAACAGGGTCTTGCCTTTGGTCCCCTACAAACCGGTCTACAGGTCACATTACTGCAGACCATCCAGATCCACCTGTCTGTCTCCACCCACTTTTTAATCAAGAACCAGAGATGCTTAAATTCCTCCACTTGAGGTAGAAGCTCACTTCCAAACCTAAAGAGGGAATTCTACCCCTTTTCCTGACAGAACTATGACATCTCAGCTGCGAACCGCTTCAGTGAAGCTGAAGATCGTGGCTCCATGAAGCCAGCAGGACCACATCATCCAAAAGAAAGCAGAGCGGTCACCAAACTGGACCCCCTCTGGCCCCTGGCTACACCTAGAAATCCTGTCCATAAACGTTCTGAACAGAATCAGCGACACAGGGCAGCCCTGACGGAGGCCAACTGTCACTGGAAATGACTCCGACTCTGGTGTCAGGGGTATTTACCACAGACCAGAACCATGAACCAGTTTGAACACATCAGAACACCTGATGATGTCATGTCGTCTTATGCTGACGCCCACCAGTAAGCAGCAGCATCGTGGTTCCAGACCAACCAGATTAAGGTCATGGAGTGGCTAACTCAATCCTGAACCTGGATCCAACAGAAAACAGCAACAGGCTGCTTCTGACGTAAAACCAGCAGACACAGAGGGATTGTGGACCGTAGTCCTGAACCGGATCACGGGCGCCTCCATGAAACGGCTGATACACAACGAAATATTAGTTCATGGATTCACAGGAAAGAAACATCTGCAGGCACTTCTCGGTTTCCACAGTAAATGTTTGAGTTTAGAAAGAAAAATGCAAAATCACTGTTTTTCTTCATTTTCTGTAAACAGCAACAAATTTCAAAAATGTTTCTTCGTGGTTTGATGGGGAATAGAATGTGCAGCATTTCAAATGTCTTTGGAAATAAAAGTTATTATAAAGGATCTTGAGATCACTTTTTTTACAAAAAAAAAAAAAAAAAGACCAAACACACTGCTTATATTTTAAACACACTGACAAAAGTAAACAAAATAATGTTGTATATGTAGTTAAGAAATATGTACACAAAACAGATGCTGGCACAAAATTAATCAGCCTCCCATTAAAAAAAATTTAACTAAATTAAAAATAAATAAAAAATGTGGGAAATCAAAAATTCCAACCAGATAAAATGAATGAATGAATGAATAAATAAATAAATAAATCAGGCGTTAAAAAGAATAGAAAGTACCAAAAAAGCTGTGCAAAAATAATCACAAGTATTTTTGAATGAATAAAATAAATAGATAAATATCACTAGTCCACCAACAAACATTTTAATGAGTCCTTCAACATAAAGAAAGAAAACGTATTCATGCTTCATATTTACTATACCACACCGCCTGAAGATGGCGTTCTGCGTTCCCGTCTTTGCCACTTACCAGTGTAAACTGGTCGTAAACCTGCATGAGGTCCTCTATCTTGTACTGCTCGAGCACCACGAAGCAGTCCAGGTTGGTGCTGGCCCTCCGTGCGCAGTCCTGGCAGTGCACCACATACGTTTTCTTGCTGTTGCTCTCGCTGGTCACAAACAGCAGGTCAAACACTTCCACCTGCCGCAGACGCAGACGCAGACACAGAGAGGCTAAAGGACGGTTCACACAGCACAAACGCAGCACAGAGGACGCGCGCTCACCTCGCAGATGCTGCAGTAGTGCGCAGGCTCGTTCTGCGTCCGGCCGTGCCACACCAGCTCCCTCCCTGCACCCAGCAGCAACTCCCTCTGCGTCTGACACTGCTTCAGAGTTCGTAGCAAGCAGTATCTGAGAAAGCAAGACGAGGAGAGTGAGTCTGATCGAAGAAGAAATGAGACACCCAAGCCTGATTCAAAAAAGGTAGCAGTTCTCACTTGATCATCTCAAACAGCTTATGGTCGGACACTTTGATGTTCCTCGCCATGTTCCATGAGAGGTGGATCATGGGAACGATGGACTTGACACTCTGCAGCTTATTCCACTCGTAGCGCTCCACCGCCAGCTTGTACTGATGTGCTGCGGAGGAAAACGGCAAAATAATATTCCTCTGCCCTACTGGAGATGTGTTGATGCACATTTCTTCTGCATTTAGATCAAATAGTCACAGTCACACAGGTGCTCAAAAGTCAGTAGCCCCCTTTTATGCCTTTTTGCTTTAAATCATGATCATAGTGGATAAGTATTAGTAAACACAACTTCAGAGAAAAAGCAACATATAAAAATACTAAATACACCCGTAACTGTGTAGTTTGTAGATCCACCGTATTTGTTTCTAATATGACTTTCTGTCCATCACTTCAGCTCATATCACTACGGAGGAATTCTGGCCCTCTGTTCTTTGTAACATGTCTTCAGTTTGTTGAGGTTTTGGGGCATTCTCTTTAAATCTCTTAAATGACCCGTCACAGCATTTCCATTAGTTTGAGGTGAAACGTAAAATTATTAAAATTGTTTGGAAATGGTGTCATAACCCTTTCCAGGTTCACTTGTGACAGCAACTGCTTTTCTACAACTATTACTTTCCCTTTTGGCATTGTGTTAACACACACACCTGAGTGTTCCAGACCAGAAACTGGGGTGCAGGTCTGCACATCTGTTGATGATTAGCAGCATCTGGCTGCTACTTATATCCCATAAGGGGGTACTTAGTATTGGCCACATAATTTTTCTTTCTGGCCTCTCTTTGTTTAAATAAATAATGACACTGTGGAAAAAGGTTATATGTTGTTTATCTGAGGGTCTATTTGCCCAACACTGAGGTCCACTGTGATCAGATGATTTTTATTATGTTTTCATACAAACATATGATTAAAAAAGGTTCCACATGTATATTTCTAGTCTCACCTGTGAGGGGTCCTACATTCCATGCAATGTTGTTGCACCAGCCGATGGCCTGGACCCAGTGGACAGTTCCTGTGTTGAGCCACACCAGGTCCCCGGGCCGCTGGATGAAGCGGTAAACAGGAACATTGGACTCGTACAGGTCCTCCAGGTTGGGCCACCAGGAACCCATCAGGAAGTTGATATTGTTCCTGCAAAAAGATACCAGTCAGCCCTCCAGGAGTCAACTCTGAAATCTATAAACCAGCTTTTCTTTTGCTGTACCTTTCACAGAAGTCAGTGATGGCCCCCCAGTATGGTTCAGGCACAGCAAACCACTCACAGTCGCCGGGACCGATGTTGACGTTGACCGAGCAGAAATTGTTGTTCTCTTGGTGCCCTAAGAAAAATGACAAGATAGCTGAGAGCAGGTGTAGGGAAGGGAGACAACAGATGGTGTGTTTTTTCTGTCCTTGCTTACCTGGTGTCCTGCAGCCTGGCACCTTCATGTACAGCTGGACGGTGTTCATGCCCAGGATGGTGTGTCCAACATGGCTGAGCAGGTTACCGGCTGACACCACCCGAGCAAAAGCAGGCAGCTTTGTCAGCTCCTGCAGCTGCTGCTTCCACCTGCAAGAGGCATTTTGTTAGCATGAGAACAGACAACAAAATATATTGTACAGAGAGAGATGCGGGGCACGCCCAACAGTCCACTGACTTCTTTTCATCAGAGAGGTCGATGTTGGTGCCGAACTTGATGTGCTTGAAAGGGCCCTTCCTCCGCCGCAGCGTGCTAAGAGCAGAGCAGTCAGATTTTATTATTGACCCCTAAAAAGGAGATAAAGTGAAAGCAATCTAAGAAGAGAAAGGAGATTACCTGTCTGAGGAACCTGCCTCTGGTTCCACCTCCTTCTTTTTCTCATTCTCCTCCTGTAAGAAGAAATAAATATCAGTGTGAAGCAATGAGCAGCTGCCTCACGCAGACCCTCACCACAAGTGATCCAGTCATTTGAATTCTGAAGTCTAGAAGAGCAAGGAAACATTTAAAACATACAGGGCAGTAGGTTCTGCGAGCCTGAATTGGGAATACTGGGGTACAATTTATTTCATTTTAATAACTGGTAATAAAATTCCCATGTTTAAAATATTAGTCCGTGTTTGAACGCAGGGTCAGCAGTCTTGACAACTGATCATTTGCTCCTGTTAATATTTTCATACATGTAATGCATCATTTTGTTTTACTTTGAGGTCAGGTCTGTTTCTCTACACGTCCGGATTCTTACAACAATATCCTCAAGTTTTCAAATACTGGCAGCGACTCGCACAATAGTATCAGGTTTTCTTTTCTTTTACAGAACACTGGATTTCTGTCCAAATGACAATTCCAGATTAAAGTATGGGTGAGAAACTTTGATCAGGTTATAATATTCGATTACTTCTGAAACATTTCAGTGTAAGCAAACAGCATTCTCCACTTCTGAGAGTTCCAGGTAGAGTCCAGATTGTGTGAGATGTGCCAAGAGTGACGGGATTTGCTCGAGCATCTGGGCCACATCGATCTCAAACGGGACATCCTTTTGTGTGTGCAGAACTGTCACGACAAGAGTCCACTCGTTCTGTACACAGTTATGTATGTGGAACGCATTCAAACCCCTGTTTTGGGGGTAGTTCTGACACAAAAGCAGCCCGTACACTATCGTGGCTATTCTGTCTTTCCCTTATCAAGCATGTTTGTTTACATTTAAGTTGGCTCGACTGATATTACACAGCATCCCAAATACTAAAGGACCAAAACTGGTAAGTCTGAGATTGCTTTTTCTAATTGTTGTCAGTTATTCTTAAAATCTGTTCTGATTTTGAAAATCTCCTGAGTGAGGGCCACCCTTTAGAACATGGTCTCCCACTGACCCGAAGGGACTCCTGGAAGGACGAGGCCTGGTACTGGGCGTATTTGATGATGGTGGTGTGAGAGCGGCTGCTCTCGCAGCGCCACATCTTCCTGCTGCCACTGGGGTCCCAGTTCTCATCGGTGGGCTGAGACAGCTGGGTTCGCACCTCCACCAGATGGTCGGGGTTGGCCTCCACCAACGTCTTTGTGGAGAACAGGCCCAAATCTGTGTGTTATACAACAGAAGAAGAGTCAAAGACGTTTAGCTTCACCTGAAAGAAGGAAAAAACAATTCCATCCATTTATGCTTATGATCATGAGTCACTGGAACTGGGAGGGACACCAGCAGCAGTCAGTACTGGAGCAGGTTTAAAGGCAGCTGACCAGCCAGGATGTGATCTTTGCAGCTGTTTACCCCTTTCTCTCGTTTCCCATTTTGCACATTCAAGATTCCTCTCACCAACTCCTTTTCCTTGCATCTCATCTTTTCTTTGCACTGGTGCAGCATTAGCTACCGCCACGTTTGAAACCGTGCACCGCACGTCGCCATCATCTCTAACACATTTACTGGATTATCAAAAACCTGTGAGGATGAAGCGCATCAACCTCAGCCGTCACAGGCAAAGAATTAAACTGCTGGAAAAAAGAATTCAAGAAACTGTTGAACTTCAAGTGTGCAACAAGTTGCCTGTTGTGTTTTTAATTAAAACAGCATCCTTCACAGCCATTCGCTTGCTAAAATAACAACAACAATCCTCATCCATGCAGCGCAAAGATGCTTCCTACGTGCAAACTGGAGGGCAGACGATTTCAACAGCAGACAAAACAGTCTGGTGTCACCATGTGTGCACTGATTTACTCTGCTTGAAAATGCTTTGGGAGGAAATTAAATCTTAATTTACTGACGATGTGTACTTATTCAAGGACTCAAGGGAGGTGGAAGGGGAAAAAAAAGTGTGATTGTTGTACAAAGGGTCATCAGTGAAGTGTGAGTGTGATTAGTGTTGGCAGCACCATTTTTACAGCGACAAGGTAGGAGGGGAGGTGTTCACAAAAAAAAAAAAGGCTGGGAACCACTGATCTACAGGACATGTGCAGTAACAACTCCTACTTGCAGGTGGTGCTGTTGCTGTACATGTCAGAATTATCCATGTCAGTGAACAGAGACACACCCACAGAGCCATGCTGCTGGCACTCCAACACGTAAAACTGAAAATTCAACCTCAAGCGATACCTGAAGACCAAACAGCACATGCTCTTACCTAGTTTGAGCGCCCCAGCCAGCCCTCGGATGACGGTGACTGGGTTGGCAGGGTTGGTGCAGAACTGATGGAGAGGAGGGAAGAAAGCGTCCCTCTTGTTTTCTAGCTGTAAGTGAGCAGAGAGAAAGGACGTGTGAGGGAAGGTGCAGCCAAGACACTGAAAGGATTTAAGACGGTACGAGTGCTTCTCCTTTGGTGAAGGTGCACAACACGCACATAAATACTGGGAGTTGGGGGGTTCAGTTTGTCCTTTGGCAGTGGAGGAGAGGGTGGACTGGGGGGCCGCGGCGGAGGACACCTGTCCAGGAGGATACTGCTGGTCGACAGACCGTTCTTTCCCAGATTCCTGCACACAAAGGGGCGAGGGGAAGAGATCAGACTAAATAAGGCAAAACTGATGGGAGTATCGCTCTTTAAGGATGTCTGAAAGCCAGTTTTATTCAGTAGGAAAACAAAATCAGGAATTTGACAATATTTTATCTAAAAGGTGAACATTCTGGCTTTGTACTTTCTGAGGTTTGATTTGCAAAACCAGAATGACCTGCCGTTGAATAAATTACTTTTGTGTAATCTCTTATTTTTCCCCCCTCTCGCCTTTAATAGCAATTTCTCATTTTTCATCCTCATACAATTCATCCGGCAGTTAACTGTGGTGAAAATATAGGATTTTCTTATTGAGCTGGAAGTGGAAGACATGATTGACACAGATTCAAAAAAAGACTATACCGTTAGATTATTCTGCCTGGAAATGATTGACAATACTGCGTTCACAGAGATCCATTAAAACACGTGCATGCGTAATGTTGTATTAACTCAGTGGCCAAAGAGTGGAAGAAAATAAATCCTTTTATTCCTACTTGAACTGTATGAGCATTATCTCAAAAATAATTAACTGCCTTGCTGACCCTGCAGTCCAAAAAGCCAAATTAGCAGCAGTATTTTAGTGAGAGGCCGTGCAGGGTTATAGTATATAGTTCGTAATGAGGCATTTGTTAGCAGACGTTTGCAGCCAGTTCTCACAGTTTGTTGGCACTCGTACTGTTGGTTTGCCACGGAAGACGTGCTGCATGTTTCTGAAACATCCTCCATGGAACTAAAACTCTGACACGGAAGACATATCTGACTGCAACTAAATATTCTGGCTGATTCAAAAGCCCTGCATGCAACCAACAATTATATTCTTAATATTAGTGTCATATCAGGTCATGATTCTGACTTGAAGTGCAGTTTGTTCCCAGGAACACATTTCCAGACAAATACAAGAACATAAAATAGCATGCCAGAGACTCAGTTGCATTAAGTCAACATTAAGCCCATTTAGACCTGGAACTGGAATGCATCCTAGCTGATCTGGAAACACCTTCTCACTTGTTATCTCACTCAAAGAACTCAAAACATCCCAGCATACAAACTCGCAGGGTGTGTTTGCGTTTCTGCACCGATGAAGCTCCAGACGCGTCCCGTCCATTTATTTTCTCCCTAAATTTCACAACAAATGCAACTTGCTGGAATCTAGAACAGGTTCATGTCTGAATAATTCTTTATTTAAGGTCACTGAGTGTTTTTGTGATTTTACAGAAACATCATTAGACCTGATGATGTCCTTGTTTGTTGCTCAGCCAACTGTGATGTAAGAAGTGCGTGTAATTGCGCACAGAGAGGGCAACTGAGATCAGATCATAAGAGGTCATTCTAGGCGGTGGGAACACAAGCACTTGGGAGTTGTTCATTTATGACCGAATGACCCACGATGGACGATGATTTCAGGTCTGAATGAGGCCTTCGTGTACATAAACATGCACAGTCAGCTGTGAGCAACAAACAGGACATCATAAAGTCTACAGACATTAATGTAAATTCCAAAATCATATTCAGTTGCCTCAATGACATAATAAGCCGCTTTAAAAAAAAAAAAAAAAAAAAAGGTTGACTTGATGGGGACGACAAGAAACAGCTGGCTGTTGGAGAGCCTCATCAAAAAAACGTTCAGCTACATTAAGGTGACAAGAAATGTAATGATCCAAAAAAAAAAAAAAAATAAGAGAAAGAAAAAGAGAAAGAAAGACAATAACAACCACAAGTTTTGCAACCACAATGGTTAGAGAAGTAAAGCTGGGCTGGACTGGCCTTTTTCTAAACTTTGTCTTTGGGAACCAGTCATTTACTGGACCATACTGGCTAACAACCAGTAGGAGGAAGGCCCATCTGCTGATGCCAACCCAGCATCTCTCTCCTGGAGCAGTTAAAATACCACAAACGTCAGCAGCAACACCAAAACTGAGGCCACCACTGCTGTCAATGTCCTGCTGGAAACACCAGCCAGAGACATTCTGTCTGCGTTCACATGCTGCCGACTGGATAAAAGACGCTCAGAGGCACTGGGGACTTGGACTGTCAAGATGAAGACAGAGACCATCTTCAGGTCGCATAACAATGTAAAGCTTTGAAACAGCAAAGATTAGGCACCTAATACTCCACTTTCACAGAACCGTCATGAATGAACAGATAGAGAAGGGACGAAATAAGGAGGGATCTCCAGCGCATCTTTATACCACAAAGTCGCTGTAGATTCAGATACAAAAATGTTGCAGATCTGAATTAAATATACATTCTATCCTTTTTTACATATATAAATAGATTTTCTTATGCAACAGGAGCGATACAAAAGTTATACGTAGATAAAGAAGCATGACACAACACAGTTATAGTACTGGAGAGCTAAGTGCTAGCACATTTCAGTTTTCAAAATCACTCCACCAACACCAAAAGGAACTCTTTACTGCCAGTGATACATTCATAGATGGTACTAGAACACACTCTCAGCTCTGGTCACTAACGCTGTCACGGAAGGAAAAGAAATGCAAATACGGAGCAGGAGGCTTTGAGAATAATGCATTAGGAAGTTGCTTTAAACATAATACACCTTTCCTCCAAGACATAAAATGAAGAGGAAAAAAATCCCTGCAGAGATAAAATGCTAAGATGAGTCCTTGTCCTTTGCAACAATTACGCAGCTTCTGATTGGTTAACCAGCTCAGCGATCAGCTGTAAGAACACACAGCCACTGCTTTGTCTCAAACTTGTTACCTGCATGCTTTGAGGACTTCGCTGGAACTGGGGTAGATGGAAACTGAGGACCAGGCTGCCGGACCAGCAGGGGCCGAGTGCCTACGCGATCCCGCCGAAGGCTCTACCCTCAGTGGGCTTTGAGAGTCCTCCAGCCCCTTCCCATTAAGCGTGGGCCCCTGACTGTGTGAGTTGGACGGGCTGTTAAGGCAGGACAGGCTGTTGGTTGAATGAGGGTCTGCAGAACATGGCGAGGGTGTAGCAGTGGCTGAAAGAGGCGATGACCCCACTGAGTGCTCTGAAAGCAACTTGGTGGCACCATGGAGACCCGGGTGGACGTTGTTGATTTTCTCTGAGGAAGACCCCCCGTGGGTACTGCAGTTTTTATTGTCATTGTCATTACTGGTAGTATTGGCTTTTCCCTTTAGCAAGGCTGAGAATTGAGGATTGTCTGAACTGAGCACGCTGGGGGCAGGAGAGCCAGGCTGAGACAGGCCGGCTGTGCTGTCTGTCACCCCCGGCTGGACGTGATTAGTCAATCCCTGCGCGGGGGTGGTGTTAGGACTGAGTGGCGCCCCTCCTGGATGCCTCATGGTGGCTTCCGAACCCGACGGCAAAGCGACAGCTGCAGCGCTGCTGCCGTTTTTGCCCCCTGAAGGTGTGGTGTCTTTGGTATGGACCCCTGAGGTAGCAGTGGAATGGGGTGGTGAGGACAAGTGGTTGGGTGTAGTCTGGGGGGAGGTGGGGGACAAAGAGGAAACTGAGGAGGAGGCAGTGCAGGGCCCAGAGCAGTGTCCAACCTGATTCAGAATGCCAGAGGAGGAGAGGGAAGTCTGAGGGGAGGACGAGGACAAGAAAGAGGGTTCTCCATTAGGACCTGCCGAATGTGAACCTGGATCTTTCTGAAGCCCCTGGAGAGATTAAAAAAAAAAGAAAAGACACACCAGTTAAGACACAACAGTATCAAACTGTGAGAAAATGTACAGATGTGGAACATCAAAGCAGCCAGTGAATACCTGAGTGGTAGTGTTGCGCTGTTGGCTCCTCCACGTCTCATCTGCATGGCCGGGACTGCTGGTAGTGCTGCTGGTGCTTGGGTGACTGGCGGCTGTGCAGGTGTGAGGTAGAGAGTTCTGCTGCGGGTAAGGCACGTTTCCGTTGCTCGCACTGCCACCTGCTACTCCCGGGCGATGGTTTTTGTCCAGGTGTCCCTGTAGTCCCGCCGAAGGACTTGAAGAGGAGCAGGACCCGTTGGCTGTGTGAGGAGCAGCACAGGGAGGCCGGACGCTTGCTTGATCCAGAGAGGAGGTGAGGGACAGGCCTGCGTTGTGGTGAGACGACTCAGCTGATGGACCGTTGGCAACGCCGGGCCGTTGATGGCCACCGGCCGCTGCCTGCTGCCTCATCTAATGCAGAGAAAACGCAGAGTCAAAAGCTTTGACTAAACGATAAAGATGATTGTGTCCGTTTCCCTCCTCCACAGTTTACTGTAGGTACCTGCTGCTGATGCTGTTGCATGAGAGAGAATTGGTTTTCCAGCTGTTCAAGCATCTGCATCTGGGGGGGCTTGAGGTTTGCTCGGTTGGTCCGTAAGTGATCCAGGAGCTGCACATTTCACAGAGTTGCATTAATTCAACAGGTTACTGTGTAAACGGAAAAAAAAACAAACTGCAAATGCAGATTTGAAAATCATGGAAACATTACTGGGTTAATGTAATGATCTGTATTTGAAACATCTTTTCACAATGCACCTATGCAGCATGCGCTCATAACTGCTCTGTATAAAAAACACTCGCTGGCCTTCAGTTTTTAAGCTGTTTCCAGTCACTGATTGATGTAAACTTTCCTAATTTATGGACTCGTCTTCAATAAACGAGAGAGAAGGCAGAATGTCCTACTTTTAGCTGTGTGCACTACACTGCGTGTGTGTGTGTGAGAGAGAGAGAGAGAGCGAGCGAGAGAGAGAGGGCGGGGTGGGGGGGGGCATATTCTCCATGACCCCAACAGGAAATTTTGCCTCTCTGATGTTGGTGTTTTTCAGCAGCCAATGAGCTACTAGCTCTCAGCTATGTCCCGCCTCCTCTGCTGTTGATTGATGTGGTGCTAATTTGACACTCATTGCAGAATTGCAATTGCAAAAAAGAAAAAGTGCAACAGAAAAAGAAAGACAATTTTAGAACTGAGAGCGAGAAAAGAAAAGTGCAACCAAGAAAGATGATTGAACTCTCGGTTACAGATTTTCATTTCCTGATTACAGATTCTGGGTTTTGGTTTGAATTGATGCCATATTTGTGCAGCTCTGCTTTAAATGTGGAAATAAGTATATAGGAGAACTAAGGAGGACCTCTAAACCACTATGACTACATATATATCTGAATTTCTCCCCGCTTCTCCAACTGAGAGCGCTGTGACACCAACTTCTCAACACAAGGTTAAAAGAATTCTTGGAAACACTGAGGCGTCTTCCTACCTGAAGCTTCTGTGGTGTTAGATACCAGCCGGGGATTTGCTGTTGATTGGGGTTGTTTGTCCATGAGTCTGCAGAACCCTGTGAATGAGGCAAAAATATGCACACCTGAGCTCACCTGTGTTAACTTCTATCCGTCAGAAATAGTGCCGCTGTTGCCCTTTGCTGTACCTTAGCTGGGCTGGCGGTGCGCTTCCTCTTGGCAGGACTGGCCTGTGGGTCGGTGTGATTGCTGGCAGTCGGGCCTCCCTCCCCCTTACAGGCCTGGAAATCCAGCACAGACGAACAGTTTGAGAGGACACACTGGACTAACAACGGATTGCCTTTTTTTCCAGTTAACCTACAGTTCTAAATAAATCCAAAGAGGAGAAAACACAGCTGCAGATCCAAACTTCTCTGCACATTAACACTTAAGGACAATACTGATACTTCACATTGACATGCATTTATGAGTGGTTGAAAGTGTAAACGATGCACATGGAGGCCTGAAGAATGTTGTTAACGCACTAGTCACAATAAAATATGGACTTATGCAACATCGGATTGTTTGAGCATGCTCATATTCTGCTAACACTTTTGTTGAGGCTCCACAAAAAGAACAATAGATAGCAACACTGATGTGTGACTGGTTCCATTTAAGCAATCCCACACATCAAGCTTAAAGACTGGCAGGAGTGGGAATAATGTTGGTGATGGTCCTGGAGATCAAACAGGATGGTAATGAGGGAGTTTGAGGCCCATAAAGGACGATGCATGTTAGGAAGCATAGAGCCACATGGATGCAGACTATAGAGGGTAAATAGAAGAGTAGTTCTGATGATGATGATGATGATGATGGAATGGGTCTAATGTGTTCATGTCTCATTTAGAGGGATGAGGAAAGTCACATGTCCAATGACTTCCAACTATTCAAATAGTAAATAAATTAAAAGCTGTTTGTCAAGCGTAATAAAACAACTAAGAACCTATTAGTACATCTTTGGTAAAACCTAGAAAGCACCGTCAGCTTAGATTCTAATACAGTACAAATAATAGTATAATGCAAAGCAAAAATTACTGCATTAATTAGTGTAAACTATTCAGACAACCCTGCAACCTCTGCCAAGTAAAGCTAGAGTATTAAAAGTTTCCTAAGCAATACCACCCCACCAAAAAAAAACAAAAAAAAACAAAAAAAAGTTTCCTAAGTGATACCACATGAGAGTAAAGTACCACAGATTTCTTCAATGCTGGCAAAAAAACCAGCATAAATTGCATTCTTTCTGGTTCTGACACACAAATAAAAGAGATTCAAAAGTGAAGTATGCATTTCTGTTTGGAGAAAAAAAGTATACAGTTTCCTCTCAAACGGCTCCAAGGATGTGGAATGGATGCCTGCAGATCAGCCAGATCAGCTGACCAGGAGCTTTGTGCCAGTAATGAGCGTGGTAGCAAGTTAAACAAGCAGAGTGAAAACAAAAAAATGCAGGGGGGTGGAAAAAATAAAAAATAAACTGAATATCTCAGAATGATTTTCTCATCCCTAAACCCTGGATGGCATTATTAAATATATCAAAAGTCAGGTAAGTGTTGCATAACAAATTAAAATAAATACATGCAGACTATTCCATATCATTTTTCCATGAAGCATGCATTTTCAGCCTTGCAGTTTGCCAAGTACATTGCAATAAGTGCACAAGATTTGTGCAACTTCGCCAAAAGAGTAAGACTTGTGAGACATAATGAGTTTTGTGTAGCACTGCTGAATTTTGTTGTTTTTAAGTTATTTGAAAATAGAGGGACTATGAAGGGCAACAACACTGAAGCAATTAAGACTGCAATCAGGACCTGGTTCCAACTCCTCCCTACAGTATCCCCAACTTATCTTTTGGTCCAGAAGCCAATATTGGCCAGTGATGCAAGCCATGGATCTCACCTGCTGTGCCTGTGCAGTGTTCAAGGCCCCCTGCCTGGACGTGAGCTCAGCAGGAATGGGAAGGCTCCACGCCTCCTCAATACTAGGAAGCATTTTACTCTTATTCTGCAGACTACCTGGGTGTAGGTTACACAACTGAGCCTAGGAGAAATTGTGTAAGACACAAACTTTAGTACTGAACTTGGGTTGAACAAGAGAGGCACTACAAAGACTACTGCTTACTAGGTGGTGTAACTGCACAGAGAATATAAAAGAAATGTTTAATGCCCATGAATGTATGCTTTACAATAAAATGAGAAAAATAACACACCAATATGAATAATTATTCATATCTCTGTGGTCACAAATTAAAATCACATAAGCACAATCTGCATTTTAAAAAGCTGATTGCTTTGGCAATGCTTGGCAATTAACACAGCACCATGATGCACACACAACAAAATACTCCACAACATCTAACTAAGAGGGGTTGGCTGATGGGTATGTGAATGACAGCCCCACCTGCAACAGCTTGATGCGTTGAGTGAGTGCAGCAGTGTTGAGGCAGGCCTTGCTGCGGGTCGCATTGATGTAGCACTTCATTGCGTCGTGCAGCTGGCCGCAGGCCTCGTAGAGGGTTCCCAGGTCCATCCAGGCTGCAGCGTGGCTGTGGTCCAGTTGAACAGCACAGATGTAGGCCTGCAGCGCATCCATAGGCTGGTTCTGCTGCTGGTACAGAACACTGCAGGCAAACAGAGAAAATTACTTCCCTGCCAACTTCTTCCAGGATGTTGGTCCTTCTCCTTCCCGACTCTCAGGGGATGCAGCCTTTTCTTCCCACACCTAACTATAGATACTTCTCTGGCTCTTATAGGCTCCTGCAATCTCAAGTCTCATGCGGCACTGCAGCCTCTGCATATTCATGACACCTTTCTGGCCAGACTCTGGGCTGCTGCTGGAACCAGCTCAGAGCTGGTTCAACTTTTCCATCACAGAGCGTAGACAGATCATTTATTAACACAGATACTGGTTTGTGTCTCACTTTCCATGCAAACATTTGTTTCAGGGTGCTTTCACAGGTTCAGGTTCATTTTGCTGCTTGGTCCTGCTCCAGTCAAACCACTACCTGGTGTTCTAAAATACCTGACGTGAGACCCCTTTAAAAAAAGTGGTCTCGATCAGAGCCTGACTAACTCCTGGTGAGGAAGCATACCACACATATCACTTCATGGGCTCATGAAATATGAACAGCTGTAGGATAAATGCACACGACCTCCTGTGCTGTTTTGCTAGGTAGCATCAGGATGTTCATCTCCAGCTTGTGCCTCATTTTCTAAATGAATTGTTTGGAGAAAGAAAGCAACATGAAGACTCAGTCATGCTGTTGATATACCGTGTCATACAGAAAACAATACAAATATTCAACAGCATAGGATTTTCTTCCTGTATGTACATTTTCTGTTTATGCGGTTGACACATCTGACTAATGAGTGGCGAGAATGTTCTTGTGTGGTTTGAAGTGACACATTTAGGTACGCTTGGAGCCTCCGACATCTGAGAACCAAACCAAATTAGTACCGAAAATGGTACAAGTCCACAAATTTGTTAAGAGATTCTGACAAGAGCAAATAAACATGAGGCCTGAAAACACCCTTTATATGACAAATTTGTCTTGTAAATGCCATTGTAAACAGCTTACAAATGCTAATATTTGGAAACACCACTGCAAGCAGCTAGAATGTTAAACCAACCCACAATGTTCAAAAACACAGTTGCGTACATCAGTGTTCACAAATGCAATACAAAGCATAAACAGCAATAAATAAATAAACAAAAAATAGAGAGAGGAACGCTGCTTGTTATGTTATTCCACTGCTGCTCCAACTTTACATTCATGTCAAAGTTTAGTTTTTGTCTTCAGCAAACTAGATGGTACACCAAGTCTGGAAGTTTTTTTGTTTTGTTTGTTTTAAACATGGTTGTTACAAGTTTTAAATGGAATGGCTAATCTCCATATTCCCACCCTGAGCCCTTGAATTAAGACCAGAAAAGGGTTTGTGCTGCTGTAGCAGTGGTCTTTCTGGCCTAGAGCCTGTAGTTTGGGGCTTTTGAAGAAGAGAAAGGCGTAAAGCATTCTGAACACAAAGCTGATAAAAGCCATCAGTTAGTTCCCATTCCTTCAAAAGCTAAAAATCCTACCTTAGAAAACCTGCTCATTTGAACAATAAAAGGACATGCACTGCTCTTACCCTATGGAGCACCAGGTGTCAGCACTGGCCTCAGACTTATCAATGGACTGACGGTATGAGATGAAGGCATCCTGCACCTTCCCGATACTCGAGTAGCACCTGAGGCAAAGGAGGCAGACAAAACACGAGTCATTTTGAGTTCAGAATAATTCCTGGTCTTTACTGTGCCTCACACGTTTGCACATTTCCTCATTTCTGGTGATATCCCATGTCAAGTTACTCTCATGAACAAGCTGTTGACCAAGAAAGATGAATGTACTCTCCACCTCCTCACATCTGGAGGTCTCTGGAAACGGTTCAGTGAAATTACAATTCCCAAAACATGACGGCATGTTTTTTAAACTGAACTCACATGTCAGCAATGTAATAACGCTTTAAAGTTTTGAAGGTTTGAGTGACGTAAACATGTTTACAGTGACAGGACCAGCTGTTTCACTGTTCAGCAACTCTTAACAGGATTAATATTAAATTTTACAGTAATGCTGCATAAGGACCCCATTTAGAAGAGATGTAAACTTTATTCCTGTTCAACAAAATGACAGGACTGTAAAAATTCTGTCAGCATCGATAACAACACGGCTTATTTAAAAGCATTTCATTATCAGAACCAAAATGATGACATTAAACAATTAATATAATTAACAGATAATGCATCCATGAAGCCAAAAGAGAAAAGGCTCTCCATTTTCATATCCGCATAATACAAAGCAGGATGGATTTACACCCCCCCCCCCCACAGTGACAGTGAAATGTTTAAAAACACGACAACAATGTACGCAGTTTTACAGAACTGCACGACTGCAGGTGAAACGTGAGCAAAACATTCACCAGAGGAAAAAAAAAAAAACTAGTGCTCCTCGTGCAGGATCAAATGCATCATCAAGGAAGCTGCTAAAATAACTGCCATTGAAGTTCTTAATTTTTGCATCAAACAGACAAAAAGTTCTGGTTGGTTTAAATTTTATTCTGAAGAACTGCAGTTCTGCTGCCATGCTGGAGACTGCAAAAACTAGGATCAGCTCAGTCAGGAATAATTTATCCTGGGTAGAAGGGACCCTGGCATCAGCCAGATAGTGAATGTGAGATTCCAATTTGCCAATCTGCAAACCCTCGCTTTATCCATCCCAGAATCAGGATACATCGAGTACAGTTACAAAATTAGCTATGATGCGCACGTGAGTCTGAAGATTAACCAACAACATACGTGTGGTCCAAGTATGACTGGCAGCGCTGCTGATTTCTGATCAACAAAGACAGGCGACATGACTCACGAATCCCAAAGAATTTCACTTCTGCAACATATTTCAGCAGCTTTGCTGCTCAGTTATTCACTAGAATCTACCAAACAAAGCGATGTGCTATGCACTGCTTCTATTCGCAGACGTGATTGCAGCATCTCCATATAATGTGTGTTATTAGTGCCTAGGATCAGTGTGCTGAAAATGCATGTCAAGCTGCACTGGGTGGTAACGGAAAGCAGAATGCCTCCAGTTTTCAAGAGTCTGCTCATACTCCCAGTCATTTGGCACAGCACTGAATCAACCAAACCAGAAATAAACCAGAGGATTTTTACCACACAAACAAATGATGGGACCAGAGAGGAGCATGAAAATGAACATGCTGTTCACGCCAAGCATGTTCCTTTATTTGAGCCATTTACAACAAAAGAGCACATGTAGCCAAGATTACCACTGGCTGGCAGCTGCAAGACATGAAACAGAATAATCAGGGCTCAGAAAAGGCCTTGAGCACTGACAGATCAGAGGATCGCCCTTCACAAATGCACAACACTGACGCAACGTTTGTCTTACCTGCCGAGAAGGTACCAGGATTGGCCAGAGTTTGGGTCCGCTTCTAGAGACTTCTGCAGACACTGGATGGCATAGCTGTCTTTAGTGCTTTTATCTCCAAGCTGCTCCACAGTATGATGCATCCAGCCTGAAGAGCAGAGTACAAGCAAATTAATAACCATCAATTATGTATTCAAGTTCACAGACAAAAACATACAAAAGAAAACAACTGTCCCTGCAAGGAGTTTTAAGGCATTTACATGTTTAAAAGGAGGCAGACAAAGAGGGGGTTATCCCTCAGACATGCACACGCTTCACAAGACTTCATACGAGCCGCCACAACAAGGACTCATCCCTGCCCTCCAACCATTTCTGTAACTGCAGATGCACGCACGCACACATGCACGGACACACAAAAGCACACACACACTCCGCTAAGCACCAACTGTCAGTCTGCAAAGAACGCCGAGACTGTTCTATGGCAGACAGTCAAAGGCAATCACAAACCCCAAACCCCTCCACTGCTCCCTCCATACACCTGTGGCAAGCTCCATCCATCGCCATGACAACACCAGCAGGAGAGGCTGGGAAAGGTTTTTACGGCTGGCTGGCTGGCTGGCTGACGGAGAAAGGGTGGCTGTCAACAAAGATGAGGGAAAATGGAAATCCCCGTGTTTCAGAGCTGATTTCAGGATGATGTGTTGATCTACGATTAAACCTGATTTAAAAAAAAGATTTTACTATTCTGACCATAAAAGTGTGCCTCAAGCTTGCATCATATTTTAAAACAAACATACATTCTGCTTTTTTCCTCCATATTTTTCCTTAAATTACATCTATCATGTAAAATGTCAATTCTAAATGTTTGTTAGGAAAAACCATATCTGGCAAGTACTCAAGAAATGGTGGGCTTTTTTCTTTTTATTACATTTATTAATGACTAGCATCATATGTGAGGAATGCCCAGGTGTCTAATACTTCCTGAAAACAGTTATAATCCAGACAAACTACTTAAAGACCTTTTGATGAGAACAGACGCTTCAATCAATTATCCACTGACCATTAACAGTCACTATTCATCTTTTAGTGCTTAAAAATTCATAGTAATGCTTGGCTCGTTGCCATGGGGATTCAAGTAACTGCAGACCAGTCTGTAAGCGAGTGAGTTGGAGTCTTGAGAGACAGAATTTGTCTGACTGACTGATGTGTGCAGTTGATTTCAAGAGACAGATCACACTGTGTGCCAGAAAGTTGGATAAATGTGGTAGTGAACAGGCTACAAAATACTACCTTTACTGTCAAAATCATGTTTTAACACATTCAAGCATTTCATATAAATCATCTGGCAGATCAAACTAACACATTATAATGTAAATATTTCAAAAACATAGAGGAGAAAGCTGGTCAAATGACCCATACATCAACCTCCGCTTATCTGGGTTTAGGCAGCAGCCTAAACAGATCCAGATCTGCTTCTCCTCAGTCACCTCCTCCGGCTCCTCCAGGGGGATACCGAGGCATTTCCAGCTGAGAGACGCTGTCTCTCCAGCTTGTCCTTGGTTTGCCTCAGGGTCTCCCCCTGGTTACACACGCCTGAAACACCTCCCCAGGGTAGCGTCCAGGAGGTATCTGAACCAGATGAGCGACCTCAACTGCTCCTCTCGATTTGGAGGAGCAGTGACTCTACTCTGACTCTCCTGGATGACTGAACTCCTCGTTGCATCTCTGAAGGGAGGTCAACTACCCTGTAGTAAAAACTCTTTAAGCTACTTGCATAAATAATCTTGTTCTTTCAGTCACCACTGACAGTTCATGAGCATCAGTAAACTAGATTTGGGTAAACTGAAAGCCTTGCCTTTTGGTTCAGCTCCCTCTTCACCACAACAGACTGATTACAGACTCATTACTACTTCAGACGCCACACCAATGCATCTCTTGATCACCTGCTCCCTTCTCCCCTCACTCAAGCACAAGACCACGGGATACATACACTCGAGCAGCACCTGACTGTCATCCCTGTAGCTTCACACTTGGCTGCGCGCTGATACACTGAGAGCTGATAACTGCGGCTCAATGACGGCACCATGACACGATGAACAAAAAAGAGATCCCCTGATCACCAAACCTGAACCACCTCCGCTCCTTTGCTGCACCCAGGAATTCTGTCCGTAAAAGTAATGAAGAGAATCGGTGACAAAGGGCAGCCCTGACGGAGTCCAACTCGTTCATAAAATGAATCTGAAATACTACCTACAATGCAGACCTGCTAAAATTAGCCTCTGCCAGCACTCGTGTGAAGTTTTCATCCATTACAAGAGAACCGTATGATAGAAGTGAACTACAGGACCAGAGTCTGCATCAAATGCAAATACGAATGTAAAGTTTCCACATTAAACCGTTACTACACACTTTACACATGCCACAATGTGTGAAATTAACACCCTGCTGAATGCAGCTGGATAGAAAAATCCTCCTGTTCTCAGGGGAAAACATGCAAGTTCCCCAAACATAAGAACAAACTAATAAGAGGAGTTTCTGAGTGAATGAAATAAGCTCTGTGAACAGAAATGTAGCATGCTACAACCCAAAGGTTTAAGACAACATCATTATTTGATTACATTGTTAAAACAGCAAAAAAGAAAAGGTTTGTGGCATGCATATTATAATGTCAAGTGCATTTTATTCATTTTTCAAATCCAACAGATGATTATTATACACATACAAATTCTGCATTTGTAAAAATCAAGTGTAGGCTGCATCAATGTCCTGTTTTCTGTGGCTTTTTTAACTGCTCTGAGGGTGTGTTCTCTGCATCCAGCGTGTTTCATTGATCTTTGCTTTCATGGATCAGTTAAACAAAGGTCAAACTTCTGTTTGCATTAAACTTGGGTTGGGGGGACATGCTTGAGTTCACTTTAAAACCTTTTTTTTTTTTTTTAATCTTTTTCTTGGATGAATGGTTAATGTTGCATGATAAATGAAAGAGCTCAAACCGACTATGTGATAACTTTGGCCATAAAACCTGAATGGAGCTTTCATACCAGTTGACTGACTTGAATCGGGACAGATGAGATGAGCAGAGCAAGAGTGAGCAGGACTAATTGCTTCCTTATAACCCTCATAGACAAAAAAACAAACAAACAAAAAAACGAACGATTTCCAGTGAACAAGTTGAGCCTTTTCTTAAATCAACATCACAGTGAAAAAAAAACTGTTGTGAAATGTAGACGGGTCAGTGTAAACCTTTCCAGTTATTCTTTAAAAACAAACCGGTTTAAAACCCTCAAAAATATTGCAAAATCCATTCCTTCTATGAGGCTGAAGTGAAGAACAAGATGGGGTGAGTTTTCACCATCACGGCTGGGGAATGGAGCAAGAAAAAGAAATGTGCTGTTGCAGAACACGAGCTCAGATCAACAACAACAAAAAAGAACTGGGTAGAAGCTGCAGAAAACTATTTACTGGGGAAAAAGGGATTAAATTCCAACGAACACAATGGAAGTGAGGAACAGAACATCTTATTCTATTGCACAACGTATCATGAAAATCCCTCCAAAACAGCCCAAATGCTCGATGCGTGAGCAAGTTCACCAAGTGCGTTTGTTCATACAGGAAGGCATTTTCACCAGAGTGTGGAGAGGAGTCATTCAACAAAGACTGACAGACACTCACCCAGTTGTTGCAGTGTAGTCGCCTTCACCTGCGCAGGAAGATTTTCCATCTGCAACAGACTCTCATACGCCTCTTTCGCTGCTCCGTATCTCTTCTACAGTAAGAAAAGTGAAAGGAAGAGGAGCGGGATAAAGATCCGAGACAGAGGGGTTGTTAGAGCCAGACAGTGTTTTATGGTTCTCTCTGGACACGCACAAAGAGTCTAAAGACCTCCTCACACTCGTAATGACCGACCAGACGCGCACACACGGGGGTGGGTCAGCGAGGAAGAGGACAGGCCAGACTCAACACGTCTGGCAGCTTTAAGTGTGTCTGCACTTAAATGGATGTGTGTGTTGACTGCAGCGCATGCTTTGTATTCTAGTGAAACCTGAGCTGCCTTCTTGTTTTAACTCTGTGACCTTGGTGAACTTGGGTCTCTGGACCAATAAGTGGAGGCATGTGAACAACCTCTTATCAGCTCAAATGTAGATGTAGTCCTCTCACAAGAAACCCACAAAAATATCTAGACATGTTTTTAAAGCTGACAAAGCCCACCTTTTTAATCTTATTTTATTCATTTGGGCACACAAGTGCATAACGTGGACACTTCCTGTCTGCTAGCAATAAAAGACACCTCTGGTAAACATCGACACTAGGGTCAGTGTTTACTTCCTGTTTACACTAATGACTGTCATCAATCCAGACAGACAACAAAAACAGACCCCTAACCCTTCCGTTAAAGAAACTTTGCTATTAACAACAATAATCTGTCATTCAGGCTCGGTGTAATTAGCCCATACTGCTACCAAGGCAGGGCTATACACATCAGTACCTATGACCATGTGAGCATTTGAACTGGTCAATAAAGCACCTGCTGGACCAGGTGCTGCTGTTGTATGTTGGGCTGAGGAAGAAGAAAAAACAAAACAAAACAAAAGAACATCAGCATGCAGGTACATGAAGCCATACCAAGACTTCATATACCTGCTATAATATGGCTAAGTATCCATTTGATGACGTCCTGGCAACGATTTAAAGAGGAAATCAAGAACAAACGTCAGAGCACACCATCAGCACCAAAGTGTAACTGTCTTTGCTACCCAGGAGACGGTTGATGTCATCAGTCACGTGAATAACAGGTTTCACACCAGAACTAAAAACACCCTGTTTCCATCCACTTTATAAAAAAAAAAAAACAGAAGAAAAAAAAAAAGAAAGTAAGTCAAAGAAATAGGTGTAGAGCTGCCAAACCACACTCCAGACCGCTTCTTCACTCATGATGGTCGCGAGAAGGCAAAAAAAACAAAAAAACCTGACAAAACAACTAAAGATAGAACTCTTTATGTGTATATGTTTCATATTTGACTTGAGGTGGATGATCCTGTGTTACACATTTGGAAGCTACAAAAGTACAGTTTGAATGCAAAAAGGAAAATGTTTTAACTTTCAGCTTAGTTTAAGGTTAAACTGCTCTAAATACTGGGAAAAGGAATTTGAAATAATTGCTTACCTGGATTTCATACAAATGAGCAATGTGGAACTGAACTGTGGGGGAAGACCAAAGAGAAGGAGAATCAGGGTTTACCCTTAAACGTAAAAAAAAAGGATATTACACATTCTGCCTCTGGACCATGTCGGTTACTGCCGACAGTATGGTGCACAGATGGGTGGGGGGAGTAGTGCACTCTCCAGAGTGTAAATGTAATCTGAAATCACAGTGTATGTGCAATGTATTTGCAAGCCCTTCCAGCTCCCTCTCCCCATGCTGTCTCCTAGGCAACCCTGGTCTTGGGCAGTCAGCAGGAAAACAGCAGCGGAGATGGAAAATTGCTTGTAGAAATATTCTTGAGCCCCATCGATATGTGCTATAGTGTCCCGAGAAGGTGGTAAATCTCATCTAACACACTGCACATCATTGACCAGCAGATGGTTTTAAAACAGGATTTGGATAATTAAAGCAATACTGTTACTTACTTTCAGCTTTGGACAAAGTGCACAGATCGGAGTCAATCAATGCCAGCTGAAAATGCTGCGGGAAGAGAAAAGGCATTTTTAATGTAATGAAATTCTCAAACTTCTACATAATCAGTGGTTTTCGAAGTAAGATGCACGCATTTATTGGATGTAAATACATTGACACTAAATTTCTTCTCGTCACAAAGCACTAGATCACTTGTCAACCTTGAGGGTTTTAGGAGAACCAGAGATTGTCTTTTTTTTTTTTTGGCCCTCACTCCGTCTACATTTCTTTACAGAAAGCCCCAACAGATTCACAAAAAACCATGAATGAACCCACATGACTGTAACATGAGAGAACAGCGACGGCTGGAGGGCTGAACCCTAGACAGGGTTAATCTCCATTCATCTATCCAGCTGTAGTCTTCCCGTTTTACACCTGTCTGTCTTGAAAACCAAGACCCCCCCACCCCCACCCCAACTGTACTTCAGCTCTGTACAGAAGACTCTTTCATTCAGAGTGTGTGGCCCCATGTATTCTTTCAAACGGCAGGCAGGCAACCATAATTCGAGGCGTACGCTGATGGCTGGTGCGTTCTGCCATGCCAGGTCACACATCTTCACCACGGACAGACCGGGGTGCAACAGTACCACCTTGGTCGGGTTGTGTGAAAACTGCTGAAAGTGTTCAAACTGAGACACTGATGTCCAGCAGTAGTCACAATATCTGGTCCCATCTGAGCTAAACACAAAAGTGTGAAATAAGTCAGAAGTCTGCAGAGGCTTAGTCTGGCTGCCAAGGCGTGGCACAACTGGTCAATATCTCAATCCAGTGTCATTGAACAGCTTAGTCCCTGAGAGCATCACACAACTACAAAGGAAAGGCATGGAGGGTTCTCTTCTAGTTCTCTTTCAGCCCCTTGTAATCCCCTCAGATTTTAAAATAATAGTTAACTGCTAATACTTTTATTTTTAAAAAGGTCCTATTAAAATAAAGCCAGGTGGTTTTAATGGTTTAAAGTGTCATCTCAAAACACCAGAAATCTGCAGAGAATCAGAAATAATGAAAAGAGAAAAGAAGAAGAAATTTCTTCAAAGTGTCTGTACCTGCAGGACTTTAAAACACAGGCATTCACAGGTGGCTTCAAGGTGATAGGTTCTCCTGCAGCTCATGAGCTGCATGGTGACCCAGTGCAGGCACAGCCTGCTTCAAGAATTCAAAAAGCCACATCTCGTATCTGGGTCAGCAAAAACTCACTGCTCCTGAGCATGAGAACCTCCTGAGACCGGGAGCTAGCTTACTAGATACGCATAGATGGAACTTGACTGACCAACTGTTGTGCATTTCTTACCTTGAAGGAAAATAATCATTATCTGCCACAAAGGCTGTGACCACACATGCAAACACACACTTAAAGGAGGAGCCCGTAGCTGTCCGGCGGCAGCTGCACAGACGGTCAATGTCAGACAGATAAAAATCAAGATCCGTCCAGCTGGATCTTTCTGTGTGTGCTTTACCCAGGGGCGGAGGAGCCTCACACATTAAAAGGATGCACACACACACACACACACACACACACACACACACACACACACACACACACACACACACACACACACACACA
>JBAMYA010042512.1:0-14330 GCA_037176975.1 Arrhamphus sclerolepis
GCCTTAACTAGGCATTGGGAAATATACAGCCACGGCAGATCTCTTAGCCTGATGTGCTCCCTTCCTCTCCCCTCCCAACCACCCTGCTGATTTTATAACAAAAGAACTTCTGGAGTTTGCTGAACTTGAAGCTGAATCTTCAATTGAAGGTGGTGATTGTCACCGTCATCTGAACTCATTCACTGATAGACTGCCAGCAGAAACCATGGGCCCCTTCAAGAGGAGCCATACCATTATCAGATACATTCAAAGTTCAAGGTTAAAGGTTACTTTATTAGCACCATCAGGGAAAATTCAGTTTGCAGAAAGCCAACCTCAGTAAACATAAAAACATTTACGTGCAGCTGGATGTTCAACAGGACACACAAAGGTGACGACAGTGCTCGTGCTAAGAGGTAAAAACAAGATAAGAATAAACGGGTTCAAGATGAAAGTAAAATGAAATAATAAAAAAACAAAAAAGAATATGGACTCTTTACTAGAGTTGCTAAAAGTTTTGTTTGTTAAAGCTTCTTTACCTGAAGTCAATGATACACTCAGACTTAAAAGGGGGAAGCCATCTGATGAACTAAAATGTCATTTAAAAAAAAAAAAACTTTCCAAAGTACTAGCACAATGCCATTACAAAGTACTTCCGTCCATTATTAAAGTTGATCAGACTGGATTTGTCATGGTTAGGAACTCATGTAATAGTATGACAAGGCTGCAACATGTAATGCAGCAAAACCTAGACGCGTGGTGATGAGTGTAGTTGCAGACAGGGCCTTCAACTGAGCTGAAAGGCTTTTTTTTCCCTGCTCCGAATACTTTCAAGCTAGGACACACATTCTGCAGCTGGGCCAAACTATTATATAAAGGAACACTTACAGCTGTTTGGATCAGACCTCCTATTTTCCCCTCAGCAGGGGGGCAGGCAGGGCCTGCTGAATTGTTATAGCTATATCCTCACGCCAGTGACATTTGCCTTTATATATATAACTAATCCACAGACATTGGTGCCAGCTATTATGGAGGTAATAAATCAATTTAATGAATCAGTTTTCCAGAATGTGAGATTTTACCCTCAGGAGACCCTCATTGCCCCGCTCCAAAGATTACACTTACCTGGAGATTTCAGTCACCCCATCACTAGAAGTGTTATGCAAGGCTAATTTTGAACCTCTTCTAAAATACATTCAGGTGGATTGTTATGTCATGCGGTGCTGACATGCTCAAAATTAATATTTTGCACAGCCTCCATCATTTTCAAATGGTGCTTAACTTAATAATATAACTATTAACAGTTGTTTCAGCTCAAACCACAATTGAAGTCAACTAAACTTTAGATTTCTGTGGAGAATGGTGGCTTAGACTTCAACAGCTGGCTACACAGGTTTGTTACATAGCTGATTGGATTAAAGATGACATGCAACAAGTTTGGCTAGAAACTGTCACTGCAGGTTGCCCCCTATCAAGTCTGTTGTTTGCTCTACACTCAAAATTAAGAGGGTCATGGCAAATAATATCATACTTAGAACAAGTCCAACCCCTGCCCCAGGTCCTCTAGATGGTGGATTTAACATCTGGAGTTAGAATGCTCCCATACACAAAAAATTCCATAATCCCAAATAACTTCTCTAGATTATTTCAAATTAGTTTAATGTGGGATCAACAATCATATAAGTGCTATGACCACTGTTCGTATTATGTGTTTGCTCTTTATTTTTATGGAAAAGTCAAAAATATTGGTGGAAAAAAAAGAAAACGGTGGATCAGTGATGCTCTCAATATGAAAGTATTCACAATTTAGATTTAATAGTTGCAAACTTCCTGCAACAAGACATTTTTATTCTGCATGTATTCAATCCATGTATTCTGTCAAATCAGCATGACAACATTTTATTTTTATTTTTGTAACATACACCTTTCAGAGTGCTGAAGGTCTGATATGATTTTATACTTCATATCATTAGAACTGTTCATCCCCATTTACCTTCAGGTGGTCAAACAGGAATTAAATGCAGCACGTACAAAACACAGGTTAGTTAAAGTTGGGAAAAACCTGATTTAACTTTATTTTGACATACAATCATAGACAAACACATGCATCGTGTGCAGTACAAGAAAAGCACAGATACTTTGCTGATGACAAAGTTCTTTATCTGTTACAAAATAGCAATGTGTTATTTCTGTTGGGTATACAAGGTTACAATGTTAATGATATGCTATCAATCATATACACTGCACAGAGAAAATATGACAACACTGTACTCTGCAACAAGTGAATCTTGCCGTGTTCAGTACTGTAGCCCTCATTCTTAAAAGCTTTACATAAAAATTAAAAAAAAACAAAAACTCAGCTTTTCCCTCCACCTGGACGGTTCGTGTGCAATACAGAAGGGTTGAGTCATCCAGAAAAAAGTGTAAAAACATAACAAAAGGAAACAGGATAGCCTACATGTATATTCAAAGTGTTGCTTAAGGCTTGATTTTATACAACTATAATTCCCCTATAATCTTAAAAGTACATAGATAATACCCCAGAAAAAAACAACATAATTAGCTACTAGTGTTTTTGGGGAAAATATAAACAGTATTTTCTGAGTATACATTCATTTCAGTAAGAGATCTGCAGAAAATACCTGCAAACCACCTACGTAACATGCATTATGATTTGGTGAACTTGTAAAACATTGGGCAAAATATGCAAGTCATGACTATTTTACAACAGATGTCTGCCAAGAATTGAGATTTTGATGTTTTGTTTTTGTTTTCTGGCTGACTGACTCATTTCACTTAGCACCTTCCCAGCTAGCCTGTCCAAGTGGATCCCACGTGGACTGAAAAGTGGGCCACTTGGGTACAGAGTGAGCTTGAAAAGAGAAAATGACATGGGTCCCTTACAGTTTTAGAACTACGGGTACAAAATGGAAAGTCTGGGAGGTCAAACATATGGGGCCCATGAGGGATACAGTTTCAGAGCAGGTCAGTTTTGAAATGCACATTTAGCTCAAACGAGGCCCACATGTGCATGCAGGCTAGGCTCTTCCCAACGTAAAGTATAAAACCATTGAAAAATACCATTAAGAAGTAACAGTCTTCAATGAAGACATTGAATACTTGTTGTTCCACTTTTTTATGCATGTTAAAGATCTGAAAAGGTGCACTGCTACCCCTTGACAGTCATACACCCCTCCACTGCAGTAGTGCCTTTTCTTTTGTTGCTTTTCTACATCCGCATAAAACATTTGCGTATAAACTAACTGGTGGCTTGTTTGGCATTCCTCAGTCAAAGATTAAGCAGCTGCCTCCACTCTGACATTTATAACCAATAAGGGTAGACTGGGCCTTTCAGGAGGAGAAAGGAAAAATAAAAGTGATGTAAACTTGTAAGGAGCATCATGGTATGGCCTCTTAGGGCCCCCCCCCAAAAAAAAGCAGCAGTAATTACAAATTTCTCTTCAAATATAAAGTCATAATAATTACTGTTATAGATTTACTCAAGGTCAGGACACCATTTCTTCTTAAGTGAACAAAAGCTCAATAAAAGAATGCTCAAGTCTTTTGCATCTTATAAATCTAAAATCTATTCCCTAAGAAAGAACGTTATCATCGAAACAGTGTAAACAGACAAAAGTACCTTGTGCCTTGAAAGCAATTTAAGCTGTTCCAGCCTGGTGATTCTGCCTAACAGATGTGCTTTGTTTAATTTTGTCTCTATGTCAACCAAACAAATGGTCAGATGTACAAAATGTTGTGTTTATGTGTAAATGCGAAGCGGAAGGATCGTGAAGGAAGAAGCTCACGTGAATTCAAAATGTGACATGGAGAAAGAGCAAACAAGAAAGATGGAGGGGGGAGCAGTAGGTATCGATGGGTAATCTCGTGTATTGTGTCCTCTTCATCTGTTTGTGCTGATGTAACATATGGAGGTTTATAGGTTCAGAATAGGCAGGTCGACATCAAAGAATCTGGATCAATATTGTGCTGGCGAGAATAACATTCACAATCACTTTCCCATCTCGTGTCCTTAACACAAAAGATGCACTGCAAGAGATAAAAGAGCAAACTGCGAAGGAATATATGAAAATAGATGAGACCCCAGTCTTTCATAATGTACTCCAAACGTCTTAGTGATGCTGAATGTCTATGCTACATGTGTACATGCTGGTTACATAGCAATTATAAAATCCCCTCGTCTACAAAAGGCGGAACATTTCGTTCACATTACTAGTACGAGTCCTCAACTGTCAAACTGCTACAGCCATAACCACATGTACTGTCTTAAAAAACGCTGACTTGTGGACAAAACCAGTGTGGCTGAGCAAGAACGTGAGAGGAAACCGTTTCAAATGCTAGATTCTGCTGGTCAGACTGCATGAGGTCAACAACAACAACAACAACAACAAAAAACTTCAAACAGATCATTGGAATTTACTGGCATCTGTAGAAGCTGAATGCAATATTTTGGAAAAAAAACAGTGTGTCTTTCCAGCACAGATAATCCCATCAATCCTAAGGTAGTGGGGAAGGAACAATCAGGGGGCAACTTTCTGTTTTTCATTAACCCCGAAATAATCATCTTAATACAATACAACAGTTTTGCACAAAAGGATGACCACAACACAACCAATCTCTCTTTTTAAACTGCATTTTTGGTTTCTACTAGCTTCTGAAATCTGCTAAAAGCAGCTATTTGACTGTGGATTGAAGATTCAGTGCTAAAAACAAAGTGGGTAGTGAACCAACAGAAATTGGAAGGTCAAACAAAACATCATAAACATATTCTGAAGCTTTATGAACTGTATATTGTGTGTGTGTGTGTATACACATCTATCTATCTATATATATATATATATATCTATATATATATCTCTCTCTCTCTATATATATATATATGCATAAATACATACACTTTTTTTTTAATTATACCTGTTTCAAGTTTGCTGATTCTTACCCGCATACAGTAACCAACATACATTCACACATTCCTCTACAAACGTTGGCTCTGATGCACTTTTTCCGTTTGCATTCTAATGTGCAGATGTTTGTTAAAATTCATCTGACAAAGAAAACCTTCACAACTGTCCACGCCGTTTTCCCCGAGTTAACAGCTGGTTCTGATGTGCTCCACAACTGTAAATATTTCCAGACAAAAATATTTTCACACCATAAAAACTGTGCTATTGGCATCAAGACTGTCAAATGAAAGCACAAATAAATCCCCTCCTTTGTCAACAGAGATACGGCATTAAACCATATGTCTTTCTGAAATTTCTTGAATTATTCCACAGAAAGATGTGCCAATCCGTCCTAGGAATGCCAGGGAATGTGTGCACATAAAACATTATCTTTGAAATACAGCAGCTTGGCACAAACCCTTGAGGACATTTAATGTGCCTGATAAAAACAAGTGCAACTTTTTATGCAAAAGCATACGTGCTTGTCAGGTGTTGGTAGTTTCAGCTGCTGCAGCCAGTTGTTCGCAGCAGACGAGTGAACAGGAACAGGCAGATAGGAGTGATCACTTTCTTCCTTTGTTGTGCTAACGTGTTGTAAAAAGTAGCAGCATGTCTCAGTAGGGCAATGAGTGACATCACTTCGAACTGCTTAAGACGAGCTACGATTGTCAAATGTGAGGACAGAAATATCGTGGTCCGTTATACTCAGTCGGTAAAGCAGAATGTTAAAATCTACCATACGATCCGTAAAATAGTAACAGAAGATTCACACTTATAAATTCAGGGAGTACAGCATAATCTGTGTGTACATGTTCTAAATCCTCAATGTCTTGTTAGAGTTTGAAACCTAAATTTCAAGTTTTCAGAGGCATTTACCCATGTCTGAATATCTGGTGGTTATGAACTCAGATTAAAACTGCTCACACACCATGATGAAAACATGAATACATGTGCCGTGTATTCACCCTTCATAGCAATAAAACTTCTGGAATGGTTGGCAGTGATATTACACCAAGAAGTTAAACACAGACACACACATTTTCATGCTGATAAATGATGCACATGTGCATTAAGGAGGCCCACTCTGCGTCTTGCTGCTCCGGCTTGTGATGGCCGCAAGGATCTCCGCAGGATCTCTCTGTGCAGTTCAGATGCAACGTTGAAGGATTTAAAAAGGTTATGTAGACAAAAACTAGGCCACCCCCACTGCGAGAGCAACAACTGGCTGTCTGGTCACCATGACTGCTGGAGAATGAGCAAGCAACATGTCCAGACATGCAGAGGCAAGTCTGTGTTAAGTCAGTGAAGACAGAGCTGGGGATTTGGTGCTGCATTTGGCTGTACTGCCCATTTTTCCATCTTCTTTGAGACCACTTATTCTAAATAAGTCATGGACATGACTAGTCTCTCTGGGTCCTCTGATCCTGCTCACTATTCTTGTCCTGGTAGCCTTTCTTAGCACTGATTGGCTCTGGACTTAGCCTCGTCATATTCCTGCTCCAAATTCAGGTCCACCTCAGTCATGCATACGTCCACGCTCATGATGACAGAAGTGTCTGAATCACTGCTGAGAGGAAGCTGGTGTTCACCTGAGGGACGAGAAGCAGAAGTAATTCCTTTCTGAGCAGGCCACAGTAGACGTAGTTACTTCATTGTGTCTCTATATTCTTGTTAGAGCCTGAAACGTAACAACAACCTGAAATGTTATAAAATAAATGCAATAAAACTGAAAATGTAATAACTGGTCGATAATGCAACAAAAGCACTGAGCCTGAAATGTAATAAAAAAAATTAAAAAAAAGGAAAATTAAACCCAAATGTAATAACAGGTCGATAATGTAACAAGAGGATGAACCCAAAACGTCAAAATGTAACAACTTGTTACATCTTGGTTACTACAATTACTACATGATGGGCCAGGCAAAATATTTTTCTCCCAATAGTGCAATAATGTTATTAATTATCGAGTGAGTCAACACGTGTGTGTATGTATGTATGTATATATATATGTACATACATATACACACACACACACACACACACACACACACACACATATACATACATATATATGTGTGTGTGTATATAGATAGGGGATGTCAATGCTCACCCTCACATACAGTTTGGTGTGTATAAAGTGGGGCATTTGTGTACCATACTACATTAAACATTGAAGCAATAAGCCTAATTTAGGGCAAAAGTTATTATATTTTGGGCTCATCATCTTGTTAAATTATCAACCAGTTACTACACTTTGGGTTTTATAACTTTTTTTTTTTTTAAATAACATTTCAGGTCGTCACATATCAGGCTCTAACAAGGCTGTCATGTCAGAAAAAACGAGAAAAAAAGCATTAAAAGCTCAAGCATTAGGACCTTAAGAGTGATGTGCATGAATGAACGGCCACAAAAAGTCAAAGAAAAGTTCCAGCAAAAATGATGTGAAGGACTGCCAACATCATACAGCAAATGATTAATTAAGTTAACACTCGGTAAGGTCCAAATGATCTTTTTAATGTCCTGACGTATTAACTATACATAAAAGTGTTTACATACTGCTGGCGATGATGTGGCTTTGTCCAGCCTGTGGGACTGTTTCTGCATCGTCTTGGAGCTGTTGTTGTAGGTCTATCACTCCTCCTGTGTGATCCAGCACCACCGAGCTCTCATTAACTGTGATTTCACTCGCAGCACTAATGGGATTGGTGACCTGACCCCCGACAGACACCTCATAGTCTGGAGGAAGGTCGTCTGTGCAGTCTGCATTGAACTGAAACATACCAAACACATCACAGAGCCGCTCTCGTGTATACTTGTGAATTTATTTGTTTGTTTACTTGTCATTACCACTTATAGCTTATACTTATACTGTAAAGCTTTGCTTTACAGTTTGATTCGCTGTAGTATGAGAAATAACATGTATTTTATTTTTAATTTTTTTTTTTAAATAAATGTGAATGAGGTTATAAAAAATGTGTGTGTATATACTTTGTATATATATATACATATATGAATAAACCACAATGAGCTTACAGCAATTCCCAGGGCCTTGAGGATGTTCATTTTACACATGGGACATGTTTGGTGGTCTTGCAGCCATGGATCAACGCAGTGTTTGTGGAAGACATGTCTGACCAAACGACACGGAAGCACATAATTACATATTTTCATCATAACTGACTTTTAAAACATGGTGCACAGTGAAATGTTGGCTTTAGAACAGGTGACAATAATGCAAACAAAACAAACAAACCAAAAACTTTACCTGCATGGTAGTACCCGTACAACATCATTAGGTTTATAACATTCGATGCAGACTGCACAATTGTCAAAATCAGGCTCAGTTTCCTAGAGTACAAATAAGACACAAAAATAATAAAATCTCAAATAAATCTCCATACACAGTAAAATCAATTGAAGAGGGGGCTCATCTGTGTTACCTTGACTGAAAACATTTGTCGCTAATTTAATGTGGATTGAAATGCAAAGACATGTGGTCACATGGTCTACAGGTCCCGGAGCATATTTTTATGTGGCTCGACTCAAACAATAAGGACCACATGGAGTAGTTTCATGACTCTTGTTACCAACTTAGTAACAAAAGATTTATGAAATTGCGTGTGCATCTAATCAATAACTAAGCAATTTGGCCAAATCAGCTGGCTTGTTATCACTCACACAGGTGAATGGCATCAATGAAATTACTGACTTTAGCTTAAAAACATTACTCTGCTGTGTCATGGAGCTGCGAATTCTTTCTAAGGTAGAGATATTCTATGGAACTGAAACAGAAAAACAACGGTTACAGAATCACTCTTAAAGTCAGCGATAAATGCTTTTTCACTAATGTGAAATACATCATGTGAAGTCTGAGGAACTTTACCTTGTCTCCTTTCTTTATGGTGCGTACTTGAAGTTTGCTGATGGCCTTTTTAGCAGCGTCCCCCAGCCGCCTCTGCAGACGACAAAAAAAAACAAAAAGAAAAAAAAAAAGATAAATCTGATTTTAAAACTACTTGGTGAGCAAGATATTTACTGGTTAAAAGAGAAACTTTTTTTTTTTTTTTTTTAAATAGTAGAAAGTGAAGCAATATTCAGATATTTCATTGGTCTGGTAGCAGACATGGTGATGGAAGTAATTTTAACACAAACTATAATCAAGAAATAGAATTAAAAAAATCAAGTAGGAAATGGCTTTTCATTAGGATAAATACAATTGTATTCAAAATAATAGTATTTGAAAAAGTGAATAAAACTCAAAATCCTTACAGTTTACTCTGATTACAACCAGCATGTACAACATTTGCTACCTTAAATAAGGTTGACCTGTTAAACACCCGTTTGTTAAAAGAATGAATGATCTCATTACCTGAACTTCACACAGCTATTTTTTTTAACAACTCAACATTCAGTTTTCTTTACTTTCTGTAAAGTTTTCATGGTTTGATTTGAAACAGAATGTGCAGCATTCCCAGTGTATTTGTGTGTTTGGAAATATAAGCTATTATAAGCACTAGGGATGAGAATTGATAAGATTTTTACGATTCCAATTCCATTTTCAATTTTGCTTAACGATTCGGTTCTTTATCGATTCCCTTATCGATTCTCATTAGGAAAAAAAAGGTTATCAAACAGGTCGATTAGCATCCCCAATATTAAATTTTAATAATAATAAAATAAATATTCTTCTGTAGAAATTAACAGAATAAGAGAAATTATTCTGTGGCACAAGAATGTCCAGCATTTTTCTAATAGAAATTAGAATTCTCCTTTTTAAAAGGAAATATGAGCTGAGCACTCAAAAATAAAACTATGCCAGCCAGTGAATCACTAACGTTAGTCTGGAGCGTATTGAAAATGCAACATTCATTAATAGTTACTGCATGCTGTGTGCACAAATGTTTCTGCATGTTGGTTGCATTTCCTCCCTTTGATGAAATATCCACTAAAAAAGACGACAACAGGGCAACTTGCAATACTTGCAAAGTGAAGTGTGACCAGACTTTCGAGCGTTTGTACCGCTTGGGTGCCATGTTTACTCCTGACTGCTGGCTTTGTTGGACTCGTGAATGACGTCACCCTGCACATTCAGTGGCCCACTGGAGTCGATAAGGGAATCGTTTGACAATTTGGCAAATGATTCCAAGGAACTGAAACACTGGGAAGCGGTTCTCAACAAGAACCAGTTTTTGATTCCCATCCCTAATAGGACTGAAACACGCAGCTATTATTTTAAACTCAACTGTATATGACAACAAATGTGTAAAACAATATTTGGAGTGATTTAGTCTATAACAAGTTAGAATTATTGTTCTACATACACCTCTGCCTCAACAATCAATTGATCAAGCAGCATAATACAACTAGATCTTAGATCTCCATTCATTTTTAACAAGCCACCATCAGGAAGGTATTCCCTCAGAACACAAACTTAAAACTCCCACGGCTCAAAACAGTGATTTGAACAAATTCCTATGAGCAGAAAAATGCATCTGACTGGTTGTTTACAAAAGGCTGAAAATTAAAAATTGCATCAAAAATATCAAGAACCTGAAGAATAAATAAAAGATTTAAATTTTTTGTTTTGTGTTTTGGAGTGTGGGCATCCTTCACGGACATAAATGACAAACAGTTGGGACACTGTAAAACCATTATTATGTAGAACAATAGTCTCAGCTTTATATTACAAGAGGCCTAAAAACGTTGAGAATATAAACTAGTCATAAGACGTAATTGATTAAAAAGTATTTTTTAGTACAGCCTACTGAAACAAGAGTACTTTGAATATGATAATAAATCAGCTAAAAAGCTAGCATATGTAATGTACTAAAACCAAGTAACAAAAAAATTTAAGAAAAATAAAAGAAAGAACTAGAAAGTGCTCAGCAGAAAAGACTGAATTCACTAAAGCACATCAAAAATTCTTTTCAATCTTTCCAGCATTAGTTATATTCTTCAGATCATTCATTATACACGTCTCTCACAGTAACAGAAGAACAAGCACAGGCACAAACACAGGAGCACGTTGACAAAGGACTCATCATCATCTTCTTCCAATAACCAGTTGTTGTTATGTCCTCTCTTCTCAAACAGTCGGAGAAAAGTGCACAGAAATTTCCACCAATTTATAAAAAAAAAACATTAAAGAATGGATGAATAGATAAAAATCATTTTAAAAAAAGGCTGTAACCACAAAGAAGACAATCCCACCCAAAATAAACCACTCTCAGCTAATGCTGGGTATATTCTGAGTACACCCAGCACTAGCACTGGTCATCTCCCTAGAATCAAAAATAAAGGTTTTACTGGAGGAGGAAAAAAAAAAAAAAAAAGATAATTTACAATGCCACCTTAAACGGTTGGAACGCCAAGTTGGTTGAGGGATCAACAGGTTGCCATGTCTTTATTCAAACAGTTGCTAAAACAACTGCAGTCCTGCATATAGCACTGGGATATGGTTTTAGTTCTTCATCGGATTGTGTTGCTGCTTTGCAAATCCATGTCTACATTCCATAGTATCTTGCAGCCACTAGGAGGCGTACATGAAATATCTTACTCTCGGGTAGAAAAATCTGTTCTGTGGTGGAGAGAAAGTAAATTTTAAGATAGTGAACAGATTGTCTGGTGCAGATTTCATCTGTGCTTTTCATCTATGCGTCTTTGTTCTCTATTGTTGTTGGTGCTTTGTTCTGTTTGTGATAAAATCAGTAGTTGTCAGCTTCCTCCCAGCTCAACTTTCAGCTAATCAGCATGATGCATGTATAGGATTATCTCCAATAGCTGCATTCTGTTAGCTTTTCTGATGACTGCATGCGAACCCACTTATGTTGGCTGAATACCAAAAATCCTTCAATCAGCATGTGATGAGACTGATGCAGATATAACTAGCTGCTGAAGTAAATGAGCCCTTTAGGCCTGACATGAACACATGCATGGGTAAATATAAAGAATGAGATGACAGCACAGCTGGAGGCAGGATCCCTCAGCTCAAAATGTTACACACAGTCATACCTGGTTACGGTCTCGTGCATTAGCGTAGCGGAACCTCTGGATGTAGTAGAAGACGAGCCAGGCGAGGGAGATGATCATGAGGACGATGAAGGAGATGGAGACAAACACTACCGATGTTCTGCTCACGTACTTCTGCAGGTTGCGAGTTCCTACAGTTATGTGCAGCATGACCAAAACGTGCTGCTCCAATAAGACCATTATCTCTCGACCTTTAGGCTCTGGGATCATGATAGCCACAACATCACCTGTATCTACAAAAACACATGCAATACAGGAAGCTTTAGGTTAGACGTGCAGGGAGTGTGTACGGAGGAAACAGACATCATGGTTTACTTCGTGTGAGAATCATGCCATTGATCAGAGAATATTTCTTAAACCCCATTAGTTCAGATAGTTATACTATAGTAATAAACATTCAAAAATCAAGGAAATTCTGACTCACAAAGTCTCATTTCCATTTAGCAACCAATTTAATATCAATAATCTGATTAAATTACATTCTGAGCAACAGAGATGAAGCTTCACACATCAACAGGTAAGGGCACATATCTATGTAGTGTCCATTTTATTTCAAATTTGAAATCATATTTTAGATGGCCTCAACATGCTTGAAAAACTTCCAAAACAAACACAGATTTATGTTTATACATCTCAGAAAAGTGGTGTGATATTTGCCATTTCCACTGCCATTATACTTAAAAGGGGTTTTCATCCAACTGGAATAAGATTGGATCTGTCTCATTTTAACATTTCTATGATGTAAAATCATGACGTTTGTCTTTTTTTTTTTTTTTTAATTAAAGCGTTTGCCTGTGGGGTCATGGAGATCTTTTACGAATTGCAAAGAAAAGATAAATGGCTTTAAATCACCGTCTAATTTATCAATTTAAACAGGAATAGGTTCATTAATATTCAAGAATATTTAATACTAGTAATGGCAAGTTATATGCTGGAAACTATGACGCACTACTTCTGGCCAGGACAGTGTATCTGTGTCAAACGTGGAATGAAAATGCCTCATACCTCTATGGTGATGCTATTTAAAACTATGATACTTTGCCAAACACTTTACCGGGGAGGTTAATTCTTTTCAATGAAACAGGAGTTTTATTTTTAGGGGCTAAGGGCAGGCTATTTGAAATCTCATGAATATTTGAATATGTGTCAGGGGTTGAGGAATCAACTATCTGAAATGCAATGAAGCATTAGGTGTGGAGCTGCACAGATGTAAGTTACTAAAAAAACCATCTTGGATTTATCTTCTAGGTTTCTATTGACAGACTTTTTTCACAAACTTTTACAGTGTTAAATTACAAAGCCTTTTAGCAACCATCGGCCACATGTGGATGTTTCACCATAAGAGAATGTTTCTGCTCTTTCACTTTGCTTTTTGAACTTGAACTATTTAATCCTATGCAAAATTTATATTTGGTGAGTAGTCCAGCCTGAAGGCATCAAGTGCCATCTAGTGGAAGAATAAAGTCTGTTGAATAAGATATAAACTCTCATTTGAAGCTAATGAAATGAATATGGTGCATGGTACAAATTATATATAACAACATGATGCATATTTACTGGGAAATCTGTTATGACTGAAAGCAGACAGAAGAAGTGATGTCATCATCTTCTACAAAACATCTGAGAAAAATCCAAGGTCAAAGGGTCCATGGTGATGCTGATAACTTTAGTGCTCCACAACTTGATAAGAGGGTGCAAGAACCTTGTTTAACCTCAGATGTTTGAAATAAAGATGGACTCAAACTGAGAAGTATTTTTTCCATACCCAGCTTGAGCTATAAGGGATCTTGGGCTGGTTGCTGGGAGCTTAGATTGAGCAGATCACCAAATCCTCTCAGTGGCAAAGGCTCCCAGTCTGCAACCATCTGTTAATTGGTTTGCTATGCATAATGAAGGAGTTTTCCTTAAAGTCAACAGGCATCTTTCTTCAAATGCAACAAAAGATGTCTGAGAAGAACAAAGTTAGGTTAAGACGGGCATGATGCACTTTCAGTTTAAAAACAAAACAAAGATTTTATTGCACTTAAATGCAAGGCTACATTCCATGGACTACAAAGGGGGAATGGAAGCTATGTAATATATTACATGATTCAATTTCAGCTGTTTCCAGGATGAAATCATTGATTCCATATGTTTGTTTATTTCTCAGTTAGATCTGATCAAAACCACACTTTTGTTCCCATTTGTTTTAAATGTGATGTAGGGCTCAGCTGGAAAATGTGATGCCTCTCACTTCTAGGCAAGAACCAAAATTCAGTAACATTTTGATTAAACTGTCTATGTGTGGCCCTGCGATGGACTGGCGACCTGTCCTGGGTGTACCCCTGCCTTTCGCCCAATGTGAGCTGGGATAGGCTCCAG
>JBAMYA010042513.1:0-14326 GCA_037176975.1 Arrhamphus sclerolepis
GGTATGAATATATATATATATATATATATGTTTCTAACACTAAGAAAATTTCAAGAAAAGTGTGGATTAGAAATTAGCATATGACAGTAAAACAGTTTTGGAGGTCAGTTAACGCTAGCTCTGCTAATTTTTCATGTTTCTTCATCACGATCACTAATCGGAGAAATAGATGCCTTGCACACTATATACCACAAGATGATACTGTTGTCTGCGACATGGACATAGATGGTGCCACTATAGGAAAAAACAAAACCATGCCAGTTAGTGTGAATGAATCACTAGCTGAACCATCTAGAGCTGAACACAATCATGGGAGCTCCAGTGTCCACCAGCTGGTGCTGGTGCTCCCAGTCGTATGATTCAGATGTGTGCATGGGTGGCCTGGTAGGTGTATCGTCTGCAAGCCAGCTGGATGACACTGTTCCACTTGTTCTTTCCACAGAGGATGTCATCAGTACTGCCTTTTCTACATCCACTCCTGTTTTAGGAGGTCGTGTTGACCACGCCGTCCTTTCAAGTGGTAATGTGCACGATGGCCCAGTGTCACAGACCCAGCTGGATGACACTGTTCCAGTTTTCCCTCCAGCAGAAGAAGCTATCAGCGTAGCTACATGGATGTGGGCCTCTTGGCAGGCATTCTTCTCTACAAGCTTGTATTTGTTGATGAGATTTGTAAGTGGTTTGTAGGACCAAAAATGTGTGTGTGTGTGTTGTACGAAATCAGTGGTCGTCCACTTGGACAAACAGCATTCTTGTTGGGGCGAATTCTGTGGCAGTTTCACAGATGAGCAACTTGCTGCAGCTCCAACACTTAAAATTAACATTTACAGGGATAATTAGGTGTTTTGTTTTGTTTTTTAAACGTGTACCTTTATACCTCTCTGAGGCAGTGAAGAGACACTAAAAGCTTCTATTGAGGAAAACTTACAGTCCTCTACAAAATGCTTGATAGAGTTCAGCTAAACCTTAACTGCCACAATCAAAATGCTTACGATAGTCAGTAGCTGTGTCCCAGTCCAGCGGCCGCATCCTTCGAAGGCCGCATTTGAAGGCCGATTACGTCACAGCGACGTGCTGAAGGCTGTCCCAATTCGAAGGCTGTCCCAATTCGAAGGCTGTCCCAATTCGAAGGCTCCTTCAAATGCGTCCTTCTTTTCCCTGATTTGTGTAGACATTTTTTGTATTTTATTTTGTCAGAAATCAAGACAGCAAATGAGCTCGTACAGCGGTCCCGTAGTTCTTCAACTATTGCTGCTTTCATTAATCTTTCATTAGCTTCATTAAGCTGAGAAAACAGAACAGCTGCCTCTTTGCGGGCGCTGTTGTAGTTGTAAAAATAAAAGTAATAAAAAAAACTTAACAAAATTTTGATCTTCAGTCTCTCTTTGGTTCAGCGCTGTCACGGTTGCTAGGCAACAGGGCGTACGCCGAGGTAAGGGCGGGGGTAAATCTGAAGGCTAATTCACAGCCACTGACTTCTGGCCTACCCGGCCTTCGGAGGACCTGTCCTACGTAGACTACGTAGGACGGGTCCTCTGAAGGATGTGGCTGCTGAATTGGGACAGACCTATAGGGTCCATGAGGTCACCGGTGTCCTAATAGCGGTTAAGGGTTTTTTGTTTTTTTTAACTTGCCATGTTTTTGCTACAACATTTCTTATTTTTATTACAATAATAAGTGTAAAGGGTTAAAAACTGCAAAGGCCATGCAAAGGATTAATTATTAAAACATCCTATAAATGCTGCAGTGTTCAATAGATTACCTTGCTGTAAGACAGAGAACTGTCTAGTTCAGTGAAGTGCACCATGAAGTTAACAATTATTTATTAGCTAAAGCGTTATCTTAAGTCAACCAAAAAGCAGAAAGACTTAAATTACCTCAGTTATTTCCAGACAGGTGAACTGTATTAGATTCTTATCGAGGAAGTCCCCTGAGAAATGGTCCGGGTCCTTTAAATCTTGAAAGACATTAATCTAATGTTGTGCATGGTGTTTTCCCCACCATTGTTCAATCCTTTGGTTGTGATTACTTGAGCCAGTAAAAACTCGTCTTCGCGGTTGCCTCTTAAAAACACCTGCATCTGCTCCACTGAACAGTTCTCTGTACCCAGGTCCTATTTTCCACTTCATCAATAAAGTACCCAGCAATAACCTGGGACCGCTGCCTGTGGAGTTAGCATGTAGCCATATGACCATACGCGAAAATCCGTCAACAGCCCCATTAATACAAATTCTGTATGGTTTTAGTTTGTCATATGAACTGACATCCATATGACGTTGGGACCTGGGTTTCTGTACAGGCGTCGTCTCAGACGACTCCGTAGCCTCAGCTGTGCTCCTTGAGAACCTAGAGTTTTGAGCAGGTGTCGGACAGTTCTTTGGGACACCACCAAGCCTGCCTGGGTGCAGTTCAGATGCATTCATTTCTAGCCAGGAAGCATCCCATAATGGTTTAATTGTTCCTGCAGGAAGAGAGCGACTTCCAGCAGGTCGGAATGAGCTTTTCACCGAACAACCCCAAATACTAAAGATACCTGCGCAATGTTGACGTACTAATCTTCATGCCATCCACATTAAGTAAACTCAGTATTTCCCAGTGTCTCATACCCAACAGGAAATAAAAGCAAATCAAATCTGATTGTCATTGTTTTCTGCTTGTGAAGGCTGCCTGCGATCACTGACCTTAGCTTTTCTCATAATTATGAGATCTTTTTTTCTCGTAATTACGAGAAAAGATTTCATAATTACGACATCCGGATCTCATAATTATGAGAAGTTGTCTATTTTTTATTCTTTGGTGAAAGCAATGCGCTTCTTCACTTTCAAACTGAAAATCGAAAAATGTATACTTAATATTTACTTTGAGTGCTGCCAGTTAAACTAGGAAAGATATTACTGTTTAAAATTATAATCTACAGCATGTTTAAATTATTATCGTTTTTAAGTTATTAATTCTTATTTATTTGAATGTTTGAGTTTTTAGTTACTTAAATGTCACCACTGTGTGTTGTGTTGCAACTAAAAATAAATCAGATAATAATCAAAAATAATAAATAAAATTAAAGTGAAATGCACCTCAGGGTGACATTAATTCCAGTGTCTCAAGCATAGATGGGTAGAAACAGGTGTCCAACAACCTGCTACACTGCAAAAACTGGCTAAATATAAGAAAAAACATAAATTTGACAATAACCAAGTAAAAGAAATCTGCCAGTGCAGTGAGATAATTACACTTGGTAAGATTTATTAAAATAAGAAAAAATATACAGGCCTCAGACAGTGTGAAATATCTTAAAATAAATAGTAAAACTCTTAAAAACCTTAAATCAAATAAAGTCAAAACTAGGCTGTAAGTGCTCCTTTTATTGTTCTTTCTAATTTTGAGAGAAAGATCTTAAAACAAGAGTTACTAAACAAGATGAATAGTCTGAATTCAAAAATTCCTTTTAAGGTTTTCTGTCTTAGAATAAGACAAAACATTTATACTAAATGAAATCAAGCACAGAATATAATTCAATGACATTTATTTGATGATTCTTCAAATATTAACAACTGCTTGAAACATTTCACTCACAAATGTGCAAAACAAAAACAACAAACAAAACACAGTAATGTGCAGGTTATAATGTAATTAATGACATACATTTTACACTATGTCATCATTATTCCACTAATAGTAATTATTTTCCTACAGGACAAATAGTCATGGTAAAGTTATATTGTTTTGTGTCCCACTTACAACTGGTTTACCTTGTTAACTGTGATCAACATTGAAAGCTGCTGAAACACTTTTTAAAGCAGAACATTTGAGGCAGATGTGTTGATGGAATTAAAGTACTTTGTATTAGATAAACAAATGAACAAATATCAGTTTCTGGGAAACACATAAAGTAATGGAGGGTTTATTGTTCTTGTCAGCATGTATTTTGCCAGCTGAAAAGGCACCATGCAGTTCTTGTGAGGGCACAAATATCCTCGTATCACCAGGGAAACCAGTGATTTTAATTACCATCAATGGTAAGAACAATTCACTACACTACACACATTATGTGTATTAAATATGTGTTTATGTATTCATGATGTTTATTTGCATTATGTTCTAAGGGCGTTATGATCTACCACTATATTTGTGTGGAACATACCAGGCCCAGTGGCCTCCTGACCTGAAGGACCTCATTGGGAGTGGTTACTGGCCGGCCTCTCTTAATGTGTCTACTTTATTCACACTGGACCTTCTGAGCTCATTCCAGGAACTGAAGGTCATTTCTCCTGGTTTTGCCAGACAGGCCTTTGCAAAGTTGCTTGAGCAAGTGTGGAGGAAGATTAAGTTTATTTCTTTTTAACCATATGAAAAACTGCATTTACATAAGCAAACAACATCACAAAAATTCACCGTTCTCTGTGTCTTCTAGTCTGGACAGATCAGCGGAGACGCACTGCAGCGAAGTTTCTTAGAGTTTTCATCCTCTTCATTTGAGGAAAATCAACTTTGCTGTGGTGCTGAATTCACCTGCCCAGCTGCACACCTGAAATGTTGGCAAATGTTGGTTTCAGCAGATGGAAACAGGAAGCTGTATCTGTGTCTAATTTCTTTTTATACTTTAGCACTGATGACACTGCCTTTTCGAGGGGCTCTTTGTAGCAAAAGACAGTGAGGTGTCCTCATTTACTGAGATCATCCAAAAAGCAGTGAAAAATGCAAGTTATATTTATAATGTGAAAAAAAAGCTGTATTACTTAAATATAATGTCCTTAATAATACTTAGATGAGGAGAAACAATGGCCTATATAGCTGTATGTCATAGACATACCTGGCCAAACCTCAATTCTTTGCCTTGGATGTAGCTTGCAAATATTGTACTGTTTTTGATAATGTTAACTTTCCACCAATAAATATTCCATAATAATAATAATTATTATTAAACAATAATTATTCCACCAATAAATGCATGTCCTTGCCAGTCTTTTATTGTAACTGTCCATTATCTAGACTGTTGGACAGTGTTGGTTTGTTATTTGGACACATGTTTCTGCAGGCCAATATTTTCCACCTGGAAGCTGTTCTGGTGCTGAAACAGCTGCTTAGCAGCTTCTGTGTCTCACATTGCTAAACTGTATCAAGGTGCAAGTGTGGACAATTTACAGTATTTTGAGTAGGACCACATTACTATGTGTGGGTATTAGATTAATGTGTATCTGGGGGTGTTTCTGTATCTGTAGTATCTGTTACACCTACAAACCACTTTAATGTTAAAACACTGTAAAACAACAACAACAACAACAACAACTCTGATGCAATATGGCCGAGTTAAACTCCAACCCAACAGAGCAAAATAAAACCACTTTGCCCAAGTGTTTATAAGGCTTCTTTTATTTGTGGTGATGAAGAAGATGAACAAGTTGATGATTTGATATGGAGCAGTATCTGTTTCAGTAGGCTAATAAACACAAAGTTCTGAATGAAATGAATACATGGGACAAATATATGAAATTAGTAAATATTTGATAATAGATTACTAATTAGCCATGGATTAAAAAGACAGTTCCACTGTATGGTGCACATGTCCATTCTGTCACGCTAGTCATGTCTAGCAGTAGCAGTCCAAGCGGAGGAGCAGAGGAGCTCGAGAAACCTGCATCACTTACATCATTGCGTCCATGTACACACTTCTTCAGATCGTGACTTTCTGTGTGGGGTGAAACTTACCTGACTGCCTCCCAACACAGGTAACAGAAACAGCTGATGCAGCGTGGGTGCTCTCTGGTGGTGCTGCTGTGGTTGTTGGCGGCCTCCCCAGGTGCGCTGGTGTTCTCCCCCGGGTTGGCATCCACACCGCCTCCAAATAAAGCATGGTGCATGTATATGCACGTCATGATCGGACTGTTTGATTTAGTGCCCATATAATTCTGAATTAATCATTCTGAAGTTTTTAATCTGATTAAGAATTTTTGTCCATGGAAGCAGGAGCCAAGATGAAGGCTGTGCAACAATAAGAATCATGTCCTATATGCACCTTATGTTTTTGTTATGTAGTTGAGTTGAATGTTTTTAAATGGGCAAAAAATATTTAAAAAAATAAATGGAGAGTTAAATTTTTCATTTCATTTTATGCTGATCTCAAAATTGATCCGATCTGAGATTTTTGATCCGTTGCACCCCTAGATAATACTCTAGTTTCTTCGCCATGTCAGCAACTTTGAGCTTGGATAGGTACTGAAGCTCTTCTCCTTACTGACGTGCTACTAAGACTGAAATCATACTGGTGACAGTGGTCCTCACCAGCCTGCATCTTTGGACATAGTAACTTCTCCACCAGTGCGGCCCATCTCAAAATAGTGCTTATGAGCTAGTTCCAGCTCGGTGTCTGCATAGATCACATATCCAGGACTGGGAAGCTGTAGGGTCTTCTTTGATGTTTTATTTACCAAAGAAACGGGGGTGTTCCATGAGGTGAAGACAGATTCTGTTGCACCAAGGCCAGTTTTGTCTGGTAAGAAGAGATTCTCACCCTGAGAATGAAAATGAAAACATAAATATCACAGAGCTATGAACAAAATGTTTTGTGCTAGGTTTTTGTCAGAGAGGGTAAAACCTGCCTCTTCAGCCCGTGCATGTCCATGGAAATGTGACCCAAAGTATTTAGACATCACACGGTCATCTGTCCAAAAACAAACGTGAAAATCCAATGGCTTTTTCTTTGCTGGTTGAGAGACCCCAGCATGAGGACACACATCATTGATACGACTTATAAGCAACTTCTTCCAATGTGGTGCAATGGCGTACCTAATTATGTAAGCAGTCTTATCCACATGCGAAGCGTTTGGCAATATTGGAGTCTTGTCAACAAGCTTTTTAAATGTTCCCCAATACTTTCATTCAGATTGTAAGAATGATGGTGGGCTGTGGTGTTCAGGCACCAGAGAACTTCAGCTCTGACAGCTGATGTTGGTGACAGTAAGGTCTGCTGATGCAGTGGTGGCACTGGTTTGCTGCTGAGGTGGTCTAATGGCAATGTTTATGCTCATGGCTGCATTTGTCCCAGTCGTTGTAGCATCACAGAACAACATCAGGTGGTGCACCCCCTGCACGTGAAACTGCTGCTGCAGACTTGTGGATTGACTGTGGGATTTGATGGCAGTAACACAGTTCCAGGTTAGATTTAGTGTTTTCTTACACACACTGCAGAACGCTTCCCTGTCATTCCCCATGACCTGCATGAACCGGTCTTTAAATAACGGGTCATCCAGTCAAGCTTGAGAACACCCCCCCCCCCTTACACTGTTGCTTTGTTGAAAAATAGAAGCCAGCGGTTAGCTAATGTCAACACGTTAGAGTAACCTGGATCAACTGGATCTGAATATATGATTGTAAGACTTGGTTTTTGCAGGATTTGGTGGTTTGAAGGCCTCGTATCTGAGCAAACACGTCCTACAGATTTGAAAGGATCAACGTTACAGGTCATGTGCAGAAGTACTCAGGTAGATTCTTCTCTCACTGAAGGGATCTTAAGATCCTTGAAAAACCAAACATGTATAAGTTCTGAGTTTTATTAAAAGAATGAAATATATTAAAATATGTAATAATATTTATGGACAAAAGGGAAAACACGATGGTAAAATGATGAATGCAAATGTACTAAGAAAATAAATTCAAATTAGAAAAAAAAAGCCTTATGAAATTCATAAGTGAGGAGATGAATACAAGTGGTGTCTCTGTGAAATGGAATTTGATTAATTAATGAAGTTAGACGACACTACTACTCAACACCAACCCAAAATCCATGACATCATAGCTACAGCAGCTTGGTCCCGTTGTCCAGACCTGACATTGTAGGACTCTGTCAGCTTTAGGACGTCTGAGACAAGGTGTCCTCCCAGGATCCAACACCTTTCTGTTCAGACTGGTTGCAGGCTGCGGAAGAGTCCTGGTACCTGGTCCCTCAGGAAGAGTCCTGGTACCTGGTCCTGGTCCCTCAGGAAGAGTCCTGGTACCTGGTCCTTCAGGAAGAGTCCTGGTACCTGGTCCTGGTCCGTCAGGAAGAGTCCTGGTACCTGGTCCTTCAGGAAGAGTCCTGGTACCTGGTCCTTCAGGAAGAGTCCTGGTACCTGGTCCCTCAGGAAGAGTCCTGGTACCCGGTCCTGGTCCGTCAGGAAGAGTCCTGGGGTACCAGGACCCACATCTGCGTGGGCTCAGCAGAAAGTCAGCATGGATGTTTGAGGAGAAAACTTTCACTGTGATGTGGAAAAGGTTGTTTCTGTGCAGCTTCTTGGTTGATGCTCAGACAGAAGAGCTTCTTATCTTCCAGAAAACAACATCAACAACAGGAATGAACACTGCAGTCATCAAAAACTAAGATCAGTTATTCTTTATGACATCATGTTTTCCTGTTCATTAATGTGTACAAATACATTTGTTAACAGAAGTAACCCAAAGATTATTGTTGTTAAGGATATGAGGTCATGAGGTCATTTAAAGGTTAGTGGACTGCAACCACAACCAAAGGACAACGTTCTCAAAGGTTTTCTAAAGGTTGTAATGTCAGCAGAACGTTTAGAGAACCTTCAGGGAAGGAAACGTAACTTTCAACTAATGTTGTCTAAGCGTCAGGGAAACTTTCCATGGTAACCTTAAAACGCCTGGAATCAAACGTTCAGGGGACGTTACAACTAAAAAGTAACGTTTCCAGGACGTTCTGGTAACCACAAAATGTTTCTGGGGATCTATATGACAGAAGAGGTAAGAAAATAGTAAAAAAAATAAAAAATAGGACTCATCTTTGTTCTAGAAAGAAAAAGAAACAAACTGAATACACATTTCAGTTATTAAAACCACATTAACAGCAAAGATCAGTTACCAAACCTGCTAACAGATGAATTTAAGACTAAATGTAAATATTCATTATTCTATAATGAACATATTTCTATGCCACAAAAAGAAATAAAAATTGAACATGAACTTTCTACATAGACGATAACATTAATCTAGATTATAAAAGTAATTACACAAACTGAACAATAACTTTCAAAAAAAGAAAGTTGAAAAATAATGACAAGAAAGTCTCAAGATAAAGACATTTTTGACACAGAACCAATATTGTTTTGTAAATAAATCCAACATAGAATTAACAGTGAGAACTCAACAAAGTGTCTCCAGATCAGTATGTGAGAGTTTTGTCCTCCTTACTGCTGCAGTCTTAGCTTTAGCATGAGCCACAAACCTGCCATTCGCCCGCCGCCGCCAACTAAGGCCCCAACTAAGGTCCCAACTAAGGTCCCAACTAAGGCCCCAACTAAGGTCCCAACTAAGGCCCCAACTAAGGTCCCAACTAAGGCCCCAACAAAGGCCCCAACAAAGGCCCCAACTAAGGTCCCAACTAAGGCCCCAACAAAGGCCCCAACTAAGGTCCCAACTAAGGCCCCAACTAAGGGTCACGTGCCATGTGGGTCGCTGTCAAAGCCCCGGAGCACCTGTAGGGCTGCACAGCTCACGAAACCGCTGTCCTCAATGTCTCCTCGATGTTGGTGACAGCCAGCTGAAGCTTTTGTTTGTTCGAGTTTATTCTTTTGAAACTTTACTCTTGGCCTTAACGTGACTCTTGGTTGGGACTGTAGCTGCTCGTGCAATTTTTCTTTTTTTAAATGAGTTTATTAAAGTTTATTGCTTTTTGGTGGCAGTTAACAATCTGACTGTTCGGAGTTAACAGATCAAACCTCCTACTGCACCAAACAGAACAAGAAACTTCCTTCATGTTAGAAAAGTGTCCTATAGAAGTTTCCCAGATGTTGGTGAGGATACATTTGTACAAAAATATACACATTCCTGATAAAATATTTTTCAACCACAGTAATGAAGATTTTTTTTCTCTTTGATATTGTGCCAACATTTTGGTATCTGGGCACGAATAGTCTTCATCCTATATGGATCTGTTCATCACTTCCAACAGTCTACAGATGACACTTAATTGACCCTTTCTCAGCCTTCTGATTGGTCCATGACTGACCAACCAGAAAAATCATTCTCCACTGCTACATTCAGGACGGAATATCCGACTGAACAAAATATCCGTCTCTCTCATTCACAACAATGGAAAGAGTATAGTCTTTATTTGCTTGTATCACCATTTAAATCATTATTTTTTGTTTAACTTTGTCTTAGTAAAAGCGTATATTTTGGAACACACAGTACACAGTGTAACGAGGGTGCAGCATATTTTTATCGAGAGACAGGCAGAAATCCAAGCTGTACCACCACAACAAAGTAGGCTAGGCAGCAGGCTACAGCCCATAGCTGCAACCGCTAAAGCGGTTTATGCTGCTTAAAACGGTTAAACAGGGTTCTTGGGACACTTGTAAAAATGACACCTGCTAAGATATTTATATAGTCTTTAAAGGTGAGTGTTGGTGGGAGGCTGCTAGCATCAGTTGCTTACTCTGCCATGCTGTTAGCTAAGATCATCAAAACATCCCAATGTCGTGGAAAACCCACGTTTTTTCAAGCTCACTACACGATACTTTAAGTGTTACTTTTTATTAATATCCAGTTGCTTTTTTTGAATATATTAATTAACAATAAAGCAATGTAAAAAAAAACATGTTTACAATGGGAGAGATGATAATCTTGTCCAAACTAGCAACAGAAACAGAGGGGCGGGACTTAAAAGGTCAATTTTAACATCATGGTTTTTAGACAGTTTAAGTGTAATAAAAGTTTACCTTGACTGATCTCAGATCTACTTTTTATCTGCATTATGAATTTTTTGGTGTACCTTCAGCTGATCTGATAAAAGTTGCCTTACAATGATCACACCTGTATGGTTTATTTCCTGTGTACGTTGATGCACCTTTAGATTACCCAATGTGGTGAAAGCTGCCCCACACTGATCACACCTGTATGGTTTATCTCCAGTGTGGATACGCCTGTGTGTGTTCAGATGACTTGACTGGGTGAAAGCCACCCCACACTGATCACATCTGTATGGTCTGTCTCCAGTGTGAATACGTCGATGTGCATTTAGGCTACCCAGTTGGGTAAAAGCTGCTCCGCACTGATCACACCTGTATGGTTTATCTCCAGTGTGGATACGTTGATGTATCTTCAGAGTACCTGATGTGCTAAAAGCTGCTCCACACTGATCACACCTGTATGGTTTGTCTCCAGTGTGAGTACGTCTGTGTGAATTTAGATTCCCCAACCAGGAAAAAGTTGCCTCACACTGATCACACCTGTACGGTTTATCTCCATTGTGAATACGTCTGTGTCTATTCAGATGATTCGATCGTGAAAAAGCTGCTCCACACTGATCACACCTGTATGGTTTATCTCCAGTGTGAATACGTCTGTGTGTCTTTAGACTTGCCAGTTGGGTAAAAGCTGACCCACACTGATCACATCTGTATGGTTTATGTTTTGTGTGAACATGTTCATGTCTCTTTAGATGACCTGACGTGGTAAAAGCCTTCCTACAATGATCACATGTGTACGGTTTATATCCTGTGTGAATACGTTGGTGTGTCCTTAAATGACTTGATGTGGTAAAAGCCCTCCCACACTGATCACATGTGAAAGGTTTCTCTCCAGTGTGAATTCGTTGGTGTGTCTTTAGACAACTTCGTCTGGTGAAAGCTGCTCCACAGTCATCACATCTGTGTGGTTTGTCTGCAGCGTGAATCCTTGCGTGTTCATTTGAACCACCCAGCTGAGTAAAGGCTGCTCCACACTGATCACTCTCGTACGGTTTATCTCCAGTGTGGATCCTCTGATGAATCTTCAGGTCTGATGAAGTGGTCAGGACTTTGCCACATTGATCACAGCAGCAACCTTTGGGTCTCTCTTTGCCTTGATGTTTCTGTAACGACAGAGAGGAAGACTTAGACTATGTTATTGGATGAACTGCTAAAACGATTTCAGTTTTAATCAAATTCATCAGTCATGCTCTTTTCAATCTGAGTGAGTGAGCTTTATTGTCCATGAGGAGTCATATTAACCATATCCTTGACAGCCAGGACCTGCCAAATAACATGTCTCTGTTTGTCAGGTCAAAAGTGGAAACAGTGAAAGCTGAATTCATCAGCTGTATTTATGGAAGCCCCTTGAGATGACCAGCACCTTTTCATGTATTATACATACCCCAACTCTGATCATCCTGAACTTTAAAACAGTTTGAGCTTCAGAACATTATGCTTCAGTTTCACTATCTGCTCAGATCAAAATGTGATACCACAGAATTGTCCAGGACAGACACATTATCACAACATCATGAGCTCAGATGATCCAGTTAAACTGTCTGGAAACAGGAATTATGCAACAATGTAAACATAAGCCCTACCCCACATTAAACCATCTGTGTCATGCACAAAGTTGATTTCACATCCACTAAACACGTACTGTTAGAAATAATAGAATCCTGTTGTAGAAGCTCCTGCTATTTTGTAACATCTCTATGATGTTCCAGTACGTCACATCCATCCATCACCTTCTCCAGGTTTAGTTCAGGGGAGCAGGGGCCTAATCAGAAGGGTCTGGGGGCCATTTCAGCTACTTTTATTCATGGCATCATTGTTTCAGGCGCTACCTATCGTTTGTGACCACAGAAGATCCACCAGGGGGCAGTGTTTCTCTTAGCTTTACAGCCTTTGGGTTTTAAAGAGTGACTGCCAATTACATAAAATAACAATAGCATAAACTCAGATATTTTTGTCAGTTTTTCAGGTGCTTGATGCCACATATCCTATTGCACTCCTGACCCAGAGAGGACATTCTCAACCTGACTGAGAACCAGGTCAGTCGGCAGATTTGTTTTTCTAAATATCCACAAATATACCAGCCACAGCCGACCTGGTGGTCCTCTCTCCCTGAGAGCCAGAGTGCTGCTGCTTAAAGGAGACGTAGAATGAAAATCTGTTTTCCTTGTCTTTGTTGAGTAACGATAGTCTACCTGCATTCAAAAATATACGGAAAAGTCCTCGACATGCTGAACATCTTCGTTTCATTGAAATTCCTCCTTTAGAAATATTCGCCAGAAATTGAACTAATCTGAACAACAGATACAGATGATGTAAAATGTGTCTCACTCCCCCCTCCCATTCTGTCCAAACCCAACCCGGTCCTGAGTTCGGGCCGTGATTTCCCACCACTTTTGTCGGGTCGGTTCGGGCTCTATATACCTACATATAACTTATAAAGCTGTGGTGATCACAACATGAATAGAGTTTAGATTTTTTGCCTGAGCAAGGCTCGATACCTGACCTGAATTCTGGGCAGGTCGGGTTTGGACAGAACATACACAAGCTCGGGTCGGGTCGTGATTTTTTGGGCCCAATCTAAACTCTTTGCGTTGGCCATAGCTGTAGAAAGTTGCTCTGTCCATTTTCTGAGGCCAGCAAAGTCTCTTTTGAGCGGCAGCAAAGGCAGCCAATCAGCATCAAGTGCTTGTGTTTTGGACTGAGGTTGCCAGTTAAGCCCACAAGGACCCAAACAGGTGCAAAACTACACGTTTAAAATCCTCCATCTAACATAGCTAGAGAGAGGTTTTTGGGAAACTTCTGAGACACTACAGACAAAAGCAAAATTTTATTGTCTATATATGACATCACAGAACAAGTTCAACCAGTCTATGTCACCTTCAAATAGTGGGATCTTGATTGGCGCATGCAGTGCAGGTGTGCCAATCAGTCCCTCTGGGGGGCTGTCTCTTGTCTGGTTAACCTGTCCTCTGCAGGTGAGTAGAACCACACCCCACCACCACATGCTATGGACCATAGCCATCTGGCCCCTGGCCTATGGACCACCCAGAACCTAAAAGGCTGTAAAGCCAGATACCACTGGGTGAACCGGACGCTGGCATCCTCCATGTGGTGGGGCCACATCAGCAGGGCATGGTCCACTGTTATTATAAAGCACTTTGTGCTAAATAAACATTACTTCCAGTCAGAGAGTAAATGGACGTCCCCATAAATGGGCGTCCCCATAAATGGGCGTCCCAGGGGGGTTAATACCAGTGTGCGTCAACTCCCCATAGAATTGTCAGACATATTCTACCTATTAGAGGTTGACCGATATATCGGTTGGCCGATATATTGGCCCGATATTTGCTGTTTTTTAATTAATCGGCATCGGCCGATATCCTTGCTTGGTTGCGCCGATTTGAAGTCAGGCACATCCGCGGTGCGGCCGCATGTGAAGGACCCCAATAAACTCTTGGAAGTTTCAGTCCAAGAAGATAAAAGTAAGGCTTAAATTCTTACGTTTCAATGTCCTATGGCCATTTATTTGCTATTATGTTATTAGTAAACTATGATGTGTTGCTTCGTTTAGTGAAAGAAAAAAC
>JBAMYA010042514.1:0-14324 GCA_037176975.1 Arrhamphus sclerolepis
CAGTGGGAAGGAAGAACAGAGGAGATGTACAATATATGGATTGAAATATATATACAATATGTTATAAAAGAATATATTTATCATCTCAACAGTAAAAATTGAAGTTGTTGAACTATGATTTAATTTATGTTTTATGCAGAAAATACTGAAACACTAAAAATATGAAACTCCCAAAAGACTTTATGGATGTGATTATTCTATATTTGCTGATAATGATGTAACCCCATGGTAAAAAGTACATAAAAGTACCCTTGTTTTTTTCTTGTTGTCTGTTAACAATGTATATGCTTGGGTTCAAAGAAGACAAATGTAATATTTCAATGTAAAAATTTAAATACGTTTAAGTCTACTAATCTGTGGGGATCCAATCAGCAATCGAGGTGTGCGGAGCCAGAAGAGGGTTTACGGATGTGACAGGGAAAAAAAAGAGAAGAAAGAAAGAGGAGAAGTCTGATGGTGGTGCAATGTGAACGAGAAGATAAAGAAAGACTTGGGGATGAATAAATGTTGGTTGGAAAAGGTCAGAGCAGTGAGTGTACTTGGCGGCCTATTCAGCGCAGCATTGGACGCAGCATAAGTTTAAGGAGGGCTCTGGGAAAGTGTCCAAGGAGAAGTGCAGCTAGAAGCTAGTGCAGCTTGCTCTCGCCTACCTGACAGCTACCTGACCGCGAGCAGTCCACATCGCCACTAGGTGAATCCTATCACCTGGCTGTACAACCAACCTACCTGAGAGGACTGGGGTGTCTGCCACAGGAGCTACCAGGTACCGGGAGGACTCGTCTATGGCCCACGGCTCCGCAGCATGAGGTAGCGTGAGAGGGACCTGGACGACACCATTTCAGGTCATGTGTGTGTTTTGTTTTGTTTTTTTTTTATGCTGAGACGCATTTGCCATCTTAGACTTCTAACTCCCAGCTCAAGTCAGGATTGATACAGGCCAGCAATATTGTGAAATTAGGCACCCAGTCCTTTTGACTTTGTGTTTTTTTTTATTATTATTATTATTTCACTTTAAGAAGTTAGAGTCTTGGATTTAAGTTTAGAGTGTTTATTAGAGGGTAATTCAGTGATTTGCAATTTGTGTGAATTTTCAATATACTGAAAGTGAATTGGGTTGTAAGAATGGCTACAGAAACTTTCTTTAAAAAAAAAAAAGTATATTATTTAGAAAGGGGAATTTTAGACAAGCCTTGTGTGCATTTGAATATTATTGTGGGTTCATTGCTATATTTATGTATTTCTATGTAAAAGTAAATGGTTAAATGCAATATTTGCAAATATCATAGTACACTATATCACTTTCCATCCTTAATTCCTAAAGAAGTGTAGTTTAAAAGGATTAATGAACCTGGGGAGCCACCTGAGAACAGACAGTTGTCAAGGTGCTACAATAAGAATACCGGTAGATGGCACTAAACCAGGCATAGTTGACTAGTAAATTATAGAAGTATTCAGATCCTTGGTCACTGGATGCATTTTAAATCTTAACAGGTATCAACAAATAACATCAGATTGGATTTGGCCTCATTCTTGGCCTTGCAGAATAGTCTAACTGGTGAAAACAAATCTATAATTTTTGTCATTGTTGAATTTGGCTGAAATGGCTAACATTAAGCTTCTGATGGATCTGCTAGCGCCGACTAGCCAGCTCACTGCGCTAACCTTCTTTATAGGAAAAAAAAAAGTCCTGTGGAGAAATAACTGACTGACTTACCTAGCTTTTCAGATAATCTCCTTATGTCTACTGGAACTGAGGAGGGAACAACTATTGCTAACAGTTGAATGTCAGACAAAAACAAAAAAAAAAAAATCCAAAAAAAAAACTTAATACCACAGATGTTTGATGAATCAACAGGTTCTAAACTATGTTTGTATTGTGTGCTGGTGAATAGTTGTAGGTAACCAGGAAACCTGGCACTGTATTTCAATGGTATAAATATTCTCTCATTGATCAAGTGGAATTGATTCTTTATTGAAGCAATAGAAACAGCACTGGGTGGATTAATAGTGTAGTGACCCTGCAGCTACATCCATATTATAATTTGCACTATTGTTCTCTGTTTTCTGACTATATGAGATGGATTTATTGGCAATAAAGCGACAGTTTGCTGAGCACCTTCTCATCCATCCTTTCATCACGTCCTGCTGGACGTTATAATATGTTTGCACAGTAAATGCGGGGGTGCAAACATACTATGTTGTGAGTACGAAACATCAACCTCATTATGAATGGTTGCAATGCCTATGCTTAAACTATCCAATTTGACTTAAACTCTTCCAGTCTCTATCTTTTGAAGGGAAAAGGGTGCAATCTAAGATTTCCTGTCTTTAAGTCTTTATGGTCCTCTTTAATGACCCGCCAAGATCCCTTCTGCAGCAACCACCTCATGTAGTGAGCTAAGAAAACAGTGCGGGTGAAGGATGCAGAGAGGAGAGGTACAAAGGAGGTAACATGGTACAAAAATATTAAAATATCTGGTATAACAATATACACTGCTTAAAAAAATAAAGACACAACACAATGCCACTCCAAGTATATCACACTTGTGTGAAATCAACCTGTCCAGTTAGGAACCAGCACTAATTGTGTATCAATTTCACCTGTTGTTGTGCAAATGAAATAGACAACAGGTGGAAATGAGAGGCAATTAGCAAGACAACCCCTGTGAAGGAGTGGTTCTGCAGGTGGTGACCACAAACCATTTCTTTGTTTTTGTCGTTTCTGGCTGATGTTTTAGTCACTTTTGAATTAGTCAGTCTTCTCAGCCCTAGAGGTACCATGAGGTGGTGTCTACAACCAACAGAAGTTGCTCAGGTTGTGCAGCTCATCCAAGATGGCACATCAATGGTAGCTGTGGCTAGAAGGTTTGCTGTGTCTCCCAACACAGTGTCCAGAGCATGGGGGAGATACCAGGAGACAGGCCAGTACACCAGGATATGGGGGGGGGGGCATAGGAAGACAGCAAGTCAGCAACAGGCCTTTTACCTCCTCCTTTGTGCAAGAAGGAACAGGAGGAGCACTGCCAGAGCCCTGTACAATGACCTCCAGCAGGCCACTAATTTGCATGTTTCCACTAAAATTGTCAGAAACAGACTCCACGGGGGTGATATATGGTCCTGACGTCCACAAGTGGGGCCTGTTCTTACATCCCAACACTGTGCACTGAGCACATGTGACAGACATGACAGAGTCTGGAGACGCCGTGGAGCACGTTATGTAGCTTGAAACATCCTCCAGCATGACCGGTTTGGCACTGGGTCAGTAATGGTGTGGGGAGGCATTTCTTTGGGTGGCTGCACAGCCCTCCATGTGCTAGCCAGAGGTACCCTGAGTGAGACCATATGCTGGTGCAGTGGGCCCTGGGTTCCTTCTGATGCATGGCAATGCCATTCCTCATGTGGCTGAAGTGTGTCAACAGTTCCTCTATGATGAAGGTATTGATGCTATGGACTGACCTGCCCATTCCTCAGACCTGAATCCATCTGGGACATCATACCTCGTTCCATCCACCAACACCATGTTTCACCACAGACTGTCCAGGAGTTGACTGATGCTTTGATGGAAGTCTGGGAGGCGATCCCTCAGGAGAACATCTGCCGCCTCATGCCCAGACATTGTAGGGAGGTCAGACAGGCACATGGAGGCCTCACACACTACTGAGCCTCATTTTGACTTGTCTTGAGGAATGTCGCTGATGTTGGATCAGCCTGCAGTGTGATTTTCAACTTTTATTTTGAGTATGATTCCAAATCCAGACCTCCATGAGATAATAATTTTGATTTGCATTGATCATTTTTATGTTGTTTTGTTCTCAGCGCACACTACTATATATTGAATAAAGATTTTCCACTGCAATATTTAATTAATTGAGATCTGGGATGTGTTATTTCAGTGTTCCCTTTATTTTTTTTTAGCGGTGTATAAATATGTGGTGGTCAGAGGGTTGCCACATGGCAACACCACCATGACAGCACCTGAAAAAGGAGAAGAGAGCAAGACAACAGAAGATAATGCTGATTCTATTAAATGATTCAGTACTACGTGAGACTGATGTTTCTAATTTTCCTGATATTACACAAATGAAAGAAAGCTGACTTTGCGACCTGTTTCACATGAGAGTTAAAAGACAAATCATTTAAAAAATGACACCAAAGTTTTGAAACAGTACAGCTAGAGATGAAGGCAATGCAATCTAAATTAACCGTACACCTCTGGAGTGACCCCTAGAGGTGTCTAGGACCAATTCCAGTAACTTCAGTTTTATTTGAATTAAGGAGCAGGAAATTTCCAGTTATCCAGGTCTTCACATCTTTAATGCATGCATCTATAAGCTACAAAACCTGATACAGCTGAGTATCATCTGCATAGCAATGAAAATTGATGGTATGATGCATAATGATGTTTCGTAAAGGAAGCATGTAGAAAGAGAACAGTGTCAGTCCAAGAACAGAACCCTGAGGTACCCCAAAGCTGACCTGGTACGACTGGAACAATCATTATTTACATGGAGAAACTGAAATCGGTCTAATAAATATGACTTGAACTATTTTAATGTTGTTCTTCTAAATCCAAAAACTTGCTCTAATCTGTTGTGGTGGATGGTGTCAAATGCTGCACTGAGATTCAAGAGGACAAGTACGGAGACAAATGCGCTGTCACAAGCCATGAGAAGGTCATTGGTGACTTTAAACAAGGCAGTGTTCCTTATATGACTGCTGGGTTGGCCATCACACTCTTAAAAACAATGTGCTTTAAGTTTACTTTTATTGTGAATTAAATTTATTGTGAATTTCCATAAAGTGAACTGAAGTGAATTTAATTTATGTCTCACTAAAGAGGACATACTATCCTGAGTCATGTGTAAGTGCAAACCACGTACAACCACCAAGCGCAATGCTGACAGCAGATTGTGTTCTATTATAATTAGTTGCATTGATTATCACTTCTTTAATTATTTTTATTCCTCGGAGACAGAGCTCACAAGCAGACACAGTGTGATTCTTTGAAATAGGTTTGAACTGAGCTCCAACTCGTCTCACGGCAATCAAGCTACAGGACCACATCCAACCACAACACACAGCTACAATATCCTCAGGGGTCTTTTCTCACCTTGCTCATGTCTAATATTAGAAAAAGCAATGGAGACAGCAAAATTGTAACAATTCTCAAATGTACACACAAACTAATAATGTTCTGCAGCTCATTAAATTAAGTTGTGGGTGGACATTATGAATTGAAGTAACTGATTTCTCTCAAGTGCCAAATATTATTCCTGTATAGGTCATACAGCAGTGTAGAAGTTGGAACCATCTCATTTAATGCTATGCCTTTTGTCTAAGTGTGTGTGTGTGTATTAAGCAAATAAAAAAATCAGATCAGAGTGAGCCTTAGTCTTCAGTAAAAATTTATTTTACATGTGGTGGAAGCATGTTACTCAACTTCAGCATTGTGTCCAACTCTCCTGTCATGTCTACATCTGTCAGTTTCTGCTTTAGCAGAGCTACAGGTCCCATTTAGATCATTCACTGTCCAATACATGCAACCATTAGCTCATACCCATCCTTGCTAACTCTCAGGATGACATTTGTGCTTGTGCATATGTGTAACTTCTTTCACAAAGTCTGGATGGTTTCAGTTTGTTTTTCTCACATTCCTCAGTTTTCAGTTATACAGTGCTGTGAAGAAGCTGATGGCAGTCCTGCCTGATCTCACATATCAAGCCTGAGATTCACTCAACTGTTCTCACACTTTCACGCTACATATCCTTTTCTGTTAGCAGTAAGAAGAAATTGCACAAAAACAGGAGATTGACAGTCCAGATGGAACAGCATAGCAGAAGCCGGATTGCCACTGTGGCTTTGAACTTTATCAACTTTTCTTTTCACCTTTTCATTGTTAGCTTTGAAGTTCATTAATTCAAACTGAATGCATTTTGCTAGACTTTTTTATGATGACCACATAAATAGTCTTGAGCCAGGTTTATTCCAAATCATCGCCTTCAAATGATTGTTCAAGTTTCAACTTTAAACATCTTCGCATGCAGCCTCCAGCCATATTAGCCTATTAAAACATATTTTACAGATTTAATTAGTTATTTGGTGTTCATGAAGCATTCTTAGTTTAATAGCTTCTTGGTCTAATGTCTTCTTCTTTTGGCTTTTCCTTTGACTGCAGGTGACTTTTTTTTTATCCATTAAGTCAGGATGTGTTTCAGGAAAAAAAAAAAAAAGAGAGTGAGAGAGAAATTCTTCGCCTGTGTATGATCTCATAGGTCATAAACCTCTAAAGTAGCACCATTGTGGAGCACAGAAATAAACTAACCATTTAAGACATGAGGTATACCCAGTGATGGATAAAGAAAACAATGTCAATGTATGGCACCCAGTTCAGCACCAGTTGAGGACCAAGTTACAATTATGTGTACTGTGCTATCAAGTTTTGAAAGTACTTCAACAAAGCCACTTCCTCGTTGAATTTACGCAATGGTTATGGTTAGAAAAGAAATCACACTGAGGGATAAAATACATGCTTTTTGCAACACATCACACTGATGGACCCTATTCTGTAGGTTTCTTTGGTAAAATGTCAACATCAGAACACTGATGATGATGACACTTCGTCACATCCTGGATGTATGTAGCCATCGCCAATAAAAGTACTTGGTGAGGAATTTAATATTAAAGCTACTTGGGTGGGTTGGGATAACTGTTGTATCTTTTCAGATTTGCTCGAGTAAAAAAAAAAAAAAAAAGATAAATAGAAAAAAATTCCCATAACAGAAAATATTTTCCCTTCTGTGATTGAAGAAGCTAATTTATGTATCTATAAATCTAAAAAACATCTATGAATAATACCCGTGTGGTAAACTGAAATATCTTATGACAATAGGAATCAATAATAATATTGTGTAGATATATTAACATTTAGAATAGATAATTTTGTGTTTTCCAGTGTTTTCTTTGAATTGCTATTGGCTATTACCCCAATGAGACAAATCTATTCTACAAGCTTGGGTGACAAAATTCAATTTTTTAATGACTGTACTTTTGGCAGATGAAATTCCGAAATTTGTGACATTAAAAAAGTTTCTAGTCCAATATTTCAAACAGCAAAAATTTAGAGTTGTGCTGGCATCCACAGAGATGGTAACAATTAGAAAAATATGACTGTTTAAAAGGAACTTGGTGCCTCCTACTGTATACTAAAACAATCCCACTGTGCAAAACCAGAGGCCACAAATAACCAAAACAAATACAAACATATCAGAGTCATAAAGAGTTTCTGTCCGCAGCCTATAAGTCAGAGACAGATACACACAGAGGAACAAATGATGTGTGGCCTCAGGTTCTCCCGTAAAGCACAAAAAAGTAAGATTCGACTTTTTCAAAGTCATAGCAATTCCCACTAGTTTAATCCCCCAGTACCTTAGGGTTAATGCTTTAAAGTTGTGGCTACGCACAGAGAGAGAGAGCAAGAGAGGGAGAGAGAGAGAGAGGTTTCTAAGGTCCCAAGTCTTCATGTAGGCTATTTCATGAAAAAAGGGTTTGAAGATCACAAAGACTTTTTTGACCAACCATAGCAGAACTTTAAGGAGTGTCTGCAGTCCTTTTTGAACTGTAACTTAAGATATATGAGGCTTCACTTTGTGCATTAAATCATGCATGAAGAAGGAAGCTGTCCTTGTATTGCCCTTAGATACGGGGATCTTAATTGAATAAGTCTACAATATTGAAATGAGAAGGAATCCAAACATATGATCAATAAAGAATTTTGTCCCAATCCAAGTCAGACTATTTATTGTGATCATTTGGTTTTATACATTACAGAAAACCCATGTTAGAAACTAAAGAAACTAAAATTTAACTTGATCCTCTTCTTGTAACTGAGCTTTAGTGGCACATGATGTCACTCCAGTTTCAAGTCAAAGAAGGCCAACCATTATGTCCCCCCAGAATGGAAAAAGTCACATCAAATACAACATGAACCATCATCCTTCTTTCTCCCTCTTCTTGTATTACTGCTCAAAGACATTTTAAAGTAAATAATTTCAGTGTGCTTTAGTGTTCTTCTGTCTTTCATTCATCCTCTGCTGAGAATAATAAAATTAATCTATCACACTCCTATGGTCACATTTTCAACTGCTTCAATTTGTTTTTCTTTTAATGAGAATCTGATAGCTAGAGTATGCGTGAAGTTAAGCCCTGTTTAAATAAATGTAAAATGTTCACATACATAAATGTTTAAAAACTTGATAATCTAATATTGTATGGTCGACATGTCTCTGAGTCCTTGGGGGAACGCTTTTCTAATTCTTGTTTGATTTGGGGGATATGTTTCATGCCAGGCTGTAATTGGCTCCATCGATATCTAATTTCAAAGTAATATAGAAAGCAACACACATGAATGAACCCAAAGTTATTCATATGAATTGCAATATTTTCAAGAGCCAAACTGTATTTGTGCTTCCTTTTTTTTCTATACAGTGGGCTTAATGGTTGTTGGACAAATATGAAAATCTTTAATCACAGACAATTTGTTTGTTTCTATGATAAATAAGACTGAATGAAAATATATGGTGGGTCACGTTAGCAGGTGGTGAAACCCAGCAAAACATCAAGCGGAGCTGGATGACAATTTTTAGCACTTTTTGTTAGTGTCAAAATGTGATAACTGTGGAGAAAAGTGATAAAAAGATTCACACTTTAACACTTTAAAAGCAATATTTATGCCTATTTCAGGTAAAACTTGTGGTTTTGTGCATTATATTTAGCTACTCTTTCCAATTACTGTGATACTTGGACTGCAAAACACAAGGAAAAAAACTCACTCTCACAAGACAAGTCAACACAGTAGCCTGAAAATGTCAATCGAGGAAATGTATGTTGGTGGGGAAAAAAAAAAAAAGACCTTCAAAGTGGGAAATGCAGGACAGGGCCATGTTTCTGTCTCAGACCCCACCACCGTGCAGTTTTACGTGACACAGAAAAAGCACAGCAACTGTATGAGCTGTGTCTGCAGCTTCCGTTGTCTGCATAGTTTACGTGATGGAGGATTGGTTGTGCTGCCAGCAACTCAAAAATGGATCTTTACTTTCAAAGGCAAGCTGAGGCAGCATGACGAGTTTTAAAAGCTTGATAGCCGAATGAGGAAATGCTTGCAAACCTGTTAATTATTGCCATCCACGTTCACTTCAATTATACAACAATGAAGGATCAAACTGTGTGAGATAGCAACATTTTATGGCATGTTTTGTGTATTATTTTGTATGGAATAACAATTATGTACCATGATGACGAACTTCCACCATGTTTCTTTATCATTTTTATTTTCTGATACTTAACTAAAGCTACTGCGACGGACTGGCGATCTGTCCAGGGTGTACCCCTGCCTTTCGCCCAAAGTGAGCTGGGATAGGCTCCAGCAGACCCCCGTGACCCTGCACAGGACAAGGCGGGTATAGATGATGGATGGATGGATAACTAAACCCATTGAAAACAACATCCACGCTGAAAGAATGACAGAGCTTTAGAAAATGTTGTCAGTCTGAAGGTTAATACTGCCAGGTGTTCCCTCTTACTGCCTTACAATCATCTGAGCATCTCAAAAGGTTTCCAAAATTAACTTTGAGGCAGTTTCTTGTAACACAAAAGATAACCATGACACAATTTTAAAAGCAACCTTGATTATGAGAAAGTAAATGAAGTAATCTTTTTTTTATTTTATTTTTTATTTCAGAGCCTCTATTGTGAAACGGTAACATTTTTGGCTGTGGATCAGCATAGTTATAGTTATAATTATAGAGTTAATCTTTGTCGTAATTCCAACGCTCATCCTATATATCATACATTATTACGTCGGTCTATATTTGTGCTAATTGTGGGTCATGAAGCTAGTCAGTGACAAAAGGATTAAAAGAAGAGAACATTTTCCAGTAAACAAGCACAATCAAGACTGGAATACACACTACTTTCTTCTGACAAACTGTAAAAGGAGGTCATGAACATCCCCACCTGCTTAGATGATTGCAGATGTTGATGCAGTATAATGAGGCTGATTGAATGGTCTGCCAACAGCCAGCTGCAGTTCAAGTGTATCGCAGAAAAGCAACAAGTAATGTGCTAATCTCATAATGTCATATGTTGTTTACATTTGAGAAGTACATCCTTTATATTTGAAAAGAGATTTCGATTTTATACAAATAGCAGACAATTTTGATTTTATTTTTGGACCTCCTTAAGAGCCTAAATGGGCTGGAGAAATGTATCAGAGTGGGTGCACTTCTATATTGTTGAGAGCTTAGTAGAAAACACAACGGAAAGCTGTAGATTTGAAAGAGTTATCACAGATACTGACACCTTAGTTGTGTAAACCAAACAAATACTTCACCATTTTACTATAAAATATGTATGCACTTCTAACCTTGTGTAAACATAAATAAAATATGAAACATATTCAAGACTGACTATGAAAGTTTGTTAGGGAGGCACACTGTCAGGCCATTTCATCTGTATCGTTATTTGAACTGAAAAGTAATAGTTAAATAGCTAAAAATTCTACTTCTCCATTATGCCCTGATTCTGGTGCGTGCTTCATTGTCATATTTTATGAATTTGTGAAGGATGAAGACAGTTTACTGGGATCTCACTTCCATTTTCAAAGCTGAAGCCAGACTGCCCATGTGTTTTTCTCACCTGAATAGCGAACCAGTGAGTCTCTTCAGTTGCAGCAGGCCTGCAGTTCTCATAAACTGTTTCAGTGTGACTCAGAAGGTGCTGAAGACCACAGAGAGGCTGACCTGGTGCATCTCGCTTCCCCTCCCATTTCTAGAGACCACCCAGGGCCAAACAGTCTTGCATAGTCACACTCATTCTGATCTCCAGTAACCTGTGAGTCACCGATGAAGCTGTGGGAGAAAGTAGGAGTACATGGAGAAAACCCACACGGTTAAAGAGCATCTGAATCGGAACCTTCTTGCTGTGAGGCAACAGTACAAACCAAAAACCTCTGTGCAACCTCTGTCCCCCTATCAGCATGCGGAATCTTTTAAAACTACAGTGCAGAATGACAAAACCACCACGATAAACACCTCTGGTTCTCCCAGCGTTTGGTTATACAAGACCAGTTTCCATATTCACTATATTTCAGAATTAGATAAAATAGTTGAGGTAAAAATAATTACCCATCTTCTTCATCCAGCTCAGACATCTCCACACAACTCAGAAGCAAGGAAATACAGAAGCTGTTGGATAACAAGACCTAAACCACATGTCACCCACAATACCATACCACAGTGTTATCATACAAACTGACATGTTTTGAACCATGTTCATCCCACAGATATTTGTCTGTAATCTTTGAAGTTATTTTCATCTCATCTTCACGCAAACATCTCAGTATCCTGTAAAGAAACCAAAGGCCTACATCTATTTTATTCCCTATTTTTTAGGTGTGTGCGCGTGTGTGTGTACATATATAAGTAAAATCAAATATTAATCTCATGAAGCAGCTGGATTTGCATGTCTTTAAATAGACAAAAATTATGCAACAAAACAAACTCCTCTGGAAAAGTGAACATTTATTTCTGTTGAGACTGTTGTCATGTTATAAAGGCCCAGTCTGTCTTGGTGATGATTCAACATGCCTGACGTTCTGAAAACAATGCTTCACCCTAAAACTTAGTTGGTAAATCCCACAGAACACGGGAACCAGCTGGGAAACTGACTTCACGTTCTCATCCATATGCTATATTGTTTGCACTCATATTTGAGGATGATGGAGACACTCCTTTCTACCTGCCTAGTTGGTTACAAAGCTATTGCTACTTTATTCCACTGGGATCTATAAAATGGACTTCGTTTCTTTTCTGTTTTTATCAGTTTGTCTATGTTTTCAAGATCTAATATTGTAATTTAATATTTACGACAGCATGAAGATGAAGGGAACGTTTTTGTTATTGGTTTTCTTTTGAAACAATCTCCATCACTGGCTCAAAAAACACTGTCCTTTAAAGACAGAATATCACAAATTAAATTATGTTCTAAGTTCAGGACTTTTTTTTTTTGGATGTGCTGTCTCGTTGACTGCAGTAAGTTGCAATTGAGAAAATATCTCTCAATAAAATAGTGCAGCATAGCTTTTTAGACATGGATACGTGATATTTTAGTCATGCAAATCATCCAAAGGTGAACACAAATGTTAATATAAATAACTGTAGACATACATACATTACTGTATTCAATGACTTACAATTAGATGACTAGACTCTGATCTCCTCACTGATAACATCTACACTGAAAGACTGGGAAGTGATGAGCAACAACTTTGTTCCTAATCCTTAATTAAAGTCAGCCTGCAGGTGGGTGCTAGGATGGTGGTTGGGTTTTGGGGCAGCAGCAAAATTTCATGCATAAGCTGGCCAGAGAGAGATGGGCATCATTTTACTCCTTTGAGGTTTTGATTGGAATTACCCCCCATAACCACAATTTTACCATCAACTCGTTCATGTTACCAAGAAATGATGAACAGACAATTTGTAGCTGCAGCAGGAATGACATCTAACATGTGCACTGAGATATCACAAGAAGGAGAAAACCAGTGGTTGATGCAAATAGAGCTCCTGGTGTCTAGACAGGAATAATAATTTATTTCCTAGTCTTTTTCCACCTTATGGGCAGAAATCAATGGTGTAGTCAATAATCTCTGAGCTCACTGCTGAAATGGATGCCTTTTCCCCACCTCCCCTAACTACCATCTGTAGGTCAAACTGGCACATAGATCAGAACGCCTCCCAACGCGTCCAACAGCTCTCTAAAGCTGTAATTGACAGAAGAAAGTTACAAACTCAAATTGCCCTATGCAGCCTAATGAAGTCAAATGTCTCTCTTTCTATTTTATCTGATAAAAGATTTTTCTGTTGAAAGTTGATTCTAGTATCTTACATGTTAGGCTATACCATACACTGTTGGGATTTGCTGTGGTGAGGACTCAAATGCAGGAAATCTGGTGGCAGGAGTAATCAAACAAACCTCTAACAAAACCAGAAGTGCTGCATGGGCAGGTAATCGATAGCATGAACAAAAATAAAATAAATAAAAAATAAAAGTAACAAAACAGAAGATCCTGCTATAACCACAACACATGTCAGGGACTGGCAGGGAAAAGGGGAAAAACCAGAGAATATACACTCACAAAAACTAACACGACACGGGTGTGAACGATCAAGAGAGACCAAGGGAAGTCAAATCAAAACCAAACAGAGGACATCACTCAATGTGCAAGCTTGACTGTACTTGTGAAACATTGAGACTTGTGTAAACGTGAGACAGAAAAGTATGCCAGAATACATTTTGAAGTAATAGTTGAGGAGAAAGATCCACCTCCTCCTACTGCACGTTCTCTGATTGCCTGTTGTCTTCAGCTGTGCTGACTACCACACCTGTGACTGATTACTTCTGCTCTGCATATGAGCAGCGCCTGATCCTCTTAGTCATAACGCTCCAGTGGTTATTCCTTGTTCTTCTGATATAGTTTCTGCCTTCTGCAAAACCTCTGTCTGGTTCGGTTGCAAGAGTTAATCAGACTTTTGCTGTGTAAAACTCTCTGGTTTACCCTTTGTTAGTTTTCTTTGAATTGATTACCTATGAACCAAATTCCTGTTCATAAATTTAAAAAAAAGCCAAACTTTACATCACCATTCTCTTGTGACTTGCATTTGAGTTCTCTGTTCCTGAGCAGATTAGAAGTAATATCAATTCAGTATTATTAGCTTCATATTAGTATATATAATGTGATTATTATTTAAATGTGATTAGAAGACTCCAGTTTGAACTGGGAACTGCTTTGAAGTGACCTACAGAAAGACAAAGTGACGTCAAACATTGGGTTTATGAAGGTTTTTGGGCAGTGGAAGCCCATGAATCCTTTTTTTTCTTTTTTAAATTAGAATGAGAAGAAGACTGAGGAGAGGGAGATCAAGGTTTTTAAGCAACACCTACTGTATGTGTGGAGTGGTGCTTGCAACATCTGTACAGAGATTTGTATGGATGAGGGATCGGAGTCAGGAGGGGTGGGACTGACGCGACTGGCTTCACAGAAGAAAATTTAAAATTTTCAGATTTCAACACAGAATTGTGACATCAGTCGCGTAACCATGATGTTGAAGACAAATGAAAATTCAAATCATTATGATTACTTCAACAACTGAATTTCCTTTAATGGAATAATAAAGTGAACTGAATAGAATCGAAGGCAGCACGGTGGCTTGGTGGTCAGCACTGTTGCCTCACAGCAAGAAGGTTCCTGGTTCAAGCCTCCACAGGGGCCT
>JBAMYA010042515.1:0-14323 GCA_037176975.1 Arrhamphus sclerolepis
GGTGATGAATGAGTCCACCTCTGAGTCCTCAGCCTCTGCTTCCTCCAGGGAAGGTGTGTCAGTGGGATTGAGGAGATTAGATCAGATTTAATGACAAAATAGAAAAAAATCTACAGTTCCTTCACCGACCACTAGGGGCTGGCTTCAAAACAGAGCCAGACTTTACAGCGCACCGTCATCTTCTTTTTCTATACATATTTATATACTTTCTTCAGTTTATTATGATACGAATATTCAACATTATACAAATTTCTTCTGTGTTTTTTCTTTTTAATTTTCCTGACTCGAAGTTTTTATGGTCCTCAATTTTGAGAAAAAACCAACAACAAAAACTATATCTATACATATGTGAACAGTTTCAGTTTCCAAGCAGTTTTCTAAAATCGTGGCACATTTTACCAACTGAAGGATCAAAGTGAAACACTGATTTCATTAAAGAATATTCAATCATGGACTTTCAATGTAAAATTGCAAAAGAAATATAAATATGGAAAATTGTGAGATTTTTGATATTTGACTGACGTGAGAGGCGAAGTGAATCAAGAACAGCCAGTTGGACCTGAACAGACCTGGGACAGTGTCTCCTGAAGACAGCCTGAATTCAGCTCAACATGAATGTCATTCTTTTACACCTTCTGCTTCGTCCACTCTGGCTTTGATCACCTCAGAGCATCATTTTAAATAATTAAATACCAACAAAACACCCAACATCATCTCTGTTTTCATGCTCTGGATGCTGCCTGTCATTTTAAATTTCCCCAAAAAGTCCATCAGCTTTCAGCAACAAAAGCGTCCCTCCCCCGAGGCCTCAGCTCAGCTGTGTGTATGACTGTGTGTGTTAGTGTGTATTTGTGTGCGCGCTGGCAGTGAACCAGACTCTTTCGCTCCACAGCAGGTTGATGGGTCGGGCGGTGCTGTCACCACGGGCTCCGATCCAAAGACATTAGCTGAAGGAACATCCCGACTTTATCCTGCATCACTCTGTTGAATCAGACCTCCAACACACACACCTGTCCTGTCCTGGTGATGAGAGCAGGTAATGGATGTTAATGAGCGTGTTAATAGGCTGGGGATGATTATTAGCCAGCTGGTTGAGGCTTTAGTCTGCATTAAGGCTCCCTGGAAAGTGACCCAAAGCCGGCTGAACGTCTGACCTCTGACCTCCAACAGCAGCATCACTCCGACTTACAGTCACATCTTATGCTTTATTTTGGATTTGCATTGAAGCAATGTCTCATCTCACTCACTGGCATCACTTGAAAATAATAAAAGTGGAGTCTGGTGTGCCAGCATGCAGAGCGAGATGATAAAAGTCATGTTTTATATCTGCAGTCTCCAGTTTTATTGGACGTCTCATCAGAAGGCGAGACTGTCTACGTCGCCTGCATGTCTGATTAAAAACACCAGATGGGAGCGTGGAAACACCAGCAAAATTAAACTGCTGTCCGGCCAGCATTTATATTTATATGTGGACTCCATATGGACCAAAAGTTCTCGGAGGACCTACTTGAGTCAGCGGGGTCTTTGGGTGGAGCTTATTACCAAAACTATATGGGACCCACACATTTAGACCATTTTGTCTGCTTGTACAGGTTTCGGGTTTTGTAATACTGAAACCATTCGGGACCCTGAACATTTGTCCATTTCAAGCCCACTCTGTGCTCAGCTAACCCACTGGTCCAAATCCAGTTCTTATGTTTGATGTCGGGTTTGTTTACAGTCTCATCAGATTAATTAAAGTCACATTAACAATGTGAAATCAGTAAATAATTAATTTCCAGCATGTTTCTGTCTGGTTGAACAGAAATAAATCAGAGTGCATTTCAGGATCCAAACGCAGCGTCATCGTGAGTAAACGGCTACTGTGTTTACGTTATTTCACAGGGCGTTCCCATTGGTTGGTTAGCAGACAGAGATCATAGAGGCAGAAACAGGCAGTCAATCACTGCTGACATCTGTGGCAGCCATCTTTGAGAGACCTACAGCCACTGTTGCTGCGCCACGATGAACGTTTTTATCTCCGTTGACCGTCTTTAGTCTTAGACGCTGACAATATGTGAAACTGGTTTTTAATGGACCTGATTCACATGAATGAGAATGCCATGAACGGTGGTCTATGAGGACTGGATTTGGACACCTCTGGAACAGTTCACTGAAAACTGATCTGTTCCTTTAGCAAACATAGACCACAGAAGACCTCTTTGTGTTGAAGAGGATTAGATGTCCAAGTTTCTGATTGACAAGTTCATCATTGATGCTGTTGGTTTGTTCATTAGTGAGTCGATGTAGTTTGATGGATTGATGGAGAAGAGAGACTTTAAAAACAGTCCTCAGAAAACCTGTGGGTGACGTCACAAAGGGTTTGTCCAGTTCTTTATGGCTGCGCCCCCGAGAGCTGGAACTTCTTCCTGGTACCCTAACCAGACATATCAGGCTTAAAGCTGTTAAATACATGAAGTGGTCGCGTGTTTGTGCTGTAACACTGAGAATATGTAGTTTAAGAGCTAAAATAAAATCTCTGAGTCATAATAGGATGATACGAAGGTCCAGTGGCATCTTCACGGTCTGATGCTGTTCTGGCATCACTTTGCTCTAAGATGCTCTACTGCTTCAAGCAGTGGAAGCTGAGGGAGACACTGAAATGCAGAGACAGAACGGCTGAAAGAGGGCGTTTCTCGGTTGCTGAGACATCGGCGCTGCGTCTGTTTGGACGGGTCATTGGCTCCAGAGATCAGGGAGCGTGTTCAGCCTGGAGCACCACGATGAGTTTCTGGATCTGCTGAGCAACCGGAGGCAGGAAAACAACACACACCATCGAACAGAGTGACAAACAACTGCATCTCTCTGGTTTTGTTTTCACCAGTAAACCCACTAACCCCATTACATCTCCATTAAATCAATAGAGTGTTTGTATCTGACATCAATTTTCTTTAAATGACACTAAAGCTCTGTGTATGTTTTAAACCAGATTAACCACAGCGGGCGGCGTGGAACAGCCACCTTGTGTTGCTGCTGGATTCAAATTAAATCAGCAGACTTAACTCAGTTTGCTGCTGGTTTTCCTCCTAAAATCTGCTCAGAGAAAGAAGAAAAAAAAGAAGAAACAAAAGTTGCCCCGGGCTTTTAATGAGGAACAAGATGTTGAAATGTTAAACTGTCACCCCATTATGGGTCCAAGCGTTGGAGCAAATGGATGCTGGGGTGGTCTGCATGGCAGGACTGAAGGCGGGGGAGGGGAGGGGGCGGGGGAGATGCGGCTGAAGCCTCCATTATGCAACAACACAGTCTGTGTGCTCTCTGTGAATATGTGAAATTCCTGATTGCTGTCGCTGCAGAGCTGGAATGTGTGACTGGAGTCTGTCACAGCATCTCCACTTTCATTTTTTCCATTTTCTTCAGTTTAGATCCAGAAGTTGACGCCCACAAACGCATAACAGCACAATGAGTCTTTGTAGCTGCAATTACCCCCAGCAGAGTTAAATCTGCCTTTTCACTTCAGTCAACATTTATTCCCGTTTCTATACAACGATTTCAGAAAAGCTGGACACTGTAGCGTAAATAAAGACAGAATGTAACGATGAAAACATAGAACGTTTAAATTGACGAAATCATGTCAGGAAAGAACTGCGATGGACTGGAGACCTGTCCAGGTGGACCCCTGCCTTTCGCCCGAAGTGAGCTGGGATAGACTCCAGTGGACCCCCATGACCCTGCACAGGACATAGCGAGTATAGATGATGGATGCATGGATGTCAGGAAAGAAAAGTTATTTTTTACTTTGTTGGCAGGAACACCTCTCACAAAGGTTGTGTAGCTTTGCTGCATTTTAACTCTCATGACACTCAAAATGTGTTTTCTTCTTCCTGCTGTTCCATTCAAGGCTTTCCACCAATCATCTCCCTCTATCTCTCCTCAGCCAATCATCTGATTCCATCTAAGCCTCTTTGTCGTCTTCTCTTCATGGCCTCTTTGGTCTTCCTCCAGACCTCCTGCCTGGTAGTTCCAACCTCTCCAGGGGTCACCTTTACTAACGTGGCGTACGTACAAAACGGGGCTTGAAGCCTGCGTACGCCGCTTTCCACAAAGTTTGTGATTTACAAAAAACAAACTTGACGTGAGAATGTGCGGTCCATCACACAAACAGACTGGGGAAACTGGTGACACAGATGGTGAGGTGGGGAACTGAAGCCAGACTGCATCATGACTCCTCTCAAACATTTAATTTTATTCCACATCAAACTGTGATCATAGATGGACTTTAGCATCAGCAGTAAAAACCAGTGTTAATTATGCTAGTGCTGGTGAGACATAAGGACCTTTCAAATAAATAAAAATAAGGTCTATAAACCAACTTAAACCGTTTCATCGGTTTTCTCACCGTCATTCCTCTCCTGATGATCACCATGGTAACGTGTACCACAGATTAACACATAGATTGTAACAAGGTGTAATCAGACTAATTGTTGTAAACATTAAATACTGTGGCGACTGTCCTGCGTAGCCTAATGATGCATCATGGATGTACTGGTACTGCTGGGAGACAATTGGAGGGAACGCGTTTTCACGGATCACCAGGATTTCCTGGACCATGATGATGACTGGCTAATATGCTGATCTAGACTCCCTGGAGCTTTAGTCTTGGATCTATTTGCTTATCGGTCGGTCCTCTGCACATGGGGCCATGTCGGGCTGAGCCCAAAAGGGTAACATGGGCCCCCTTTCCTGTGGACTCACCACTTGTGGGAGGGGCCATAGGGGTCAGGTGCGAAACACGCTGGGCTGTGGCCATAGGCAGGGACCCTGGCGGTCCGATCCTCGGCTGCAGAATCTAGCTCTAGGGATGTGGAACGCTGCTTTATTTTATTTTGAGTAAATGTTTTGAAATCTATGTGGAATTTGTGATGGTCTTTTTTTAAAATCAGTTTTCTTTCATCAGTGTCATCTGGTGGGCCAGGTATTATTTTTTAGCAGACCAGTTTTGGCCTGCGGACAGCCAGTTACCGACCACTGCTAAAGACCCTTGCCCTGCGAAGAGAGCCCCTCATAATTCCTCCCAATGCCAAACGGATCATCCAGGTATGTCGGCATTGTCTTGGGAGAAATTGGTGTTGGACGGATGGTACTTAAAAGGGGAGTGGTTAATCAGAAACTTCGAGTTAACCAATAACCTGCTTGGACCAGGTTTGAGACAGGGCGTTCATAGTATGGGCTAGTCGGGAAGCTACTCTACATGTGATCAAGTTACTCTGAAGTTATCCCGATAACCCGTTAATGCTGCTAAGTACAGGCCCCTGGTCAACTTACAAAGCTCGATGGGAATATTCTCGCTCCTCTGCCATTAGTCTGGACTTTCACTTGTTTTATGTTGAACAGCACTCTGGATAACTGAGTTTTTAAAAAAAAAAAGTGCTTTATAGAACTAAACTTGAATTAATTAATCTGAGAGAGAGGAGCAACTCTGAATATGGCTCTCAGGTAGAGCATGAAGCGGCTTATCCATGACCATCAGCTTCCCCAAAGGACTAAGAAAATTAAAAACAGAAGTTAGCATGATCATTGTCAACCAAAAATACCCACAAGCATTACTTTAGGATGCATGAACCTCATTATTTGACATTTTGTCATCTTCAAACACAACTATGCCTCATTTCCAACTATGCTTCAATTTTTTTGTATGTTGGTTTCAGGGCTAGACCACTATAACCAGTAAGACAGTGGGACATTGTACTACTCTCAAGTGAGAGAGGACCTACCTTTCTCATATTACCAGTTTTATGTATATATGAATTTAGCAGTTTTATTTAGGTGGAATAGCTTGAAAGCCCCACATGATGAAGAACAAGAAGAATTTGGGTGTTTTTAGACGGTGCACAGAGCTGCACAAGCTACCAACAAAGCTGCTGTTGTTCTTACTGTCTGAGGACTTGGTGGCCCACAGAGGGATGCCATTGTTTTATCATGTAACGCTACCAGTGATCCGTTCAGTGATAGTGCTCCATGTTTGGTAAAGTAAGACTCAAGTATATCACAGTCACTATTAGGTCACCTCAACTCAGTCTGACTGAAAACAAATGAAGGTGAAAGCAGAAACCACATCTTTTAAGAGAACTATCCAAGGGGGAAAAGGAAAGAAACAAAGAGACAAGGGGTGAAATGCCTTTGGTAAAATGATACTGAACTCCAGAAGAATGCTGGACAATGTACTATTTTCAAATTTCTCTCTTTGTATTTATGTTTTTAGGATGGTGTGTATTAAATTTACAATAATAAAATATCTTAAGATAAGCTGATCTGCACAGAAAGGTACATTACTAGAGTGAATAAAATGACCCTATGAACACTCACAATGATTGTTGTACACTGCACACTTCTCAGATCATCTTCACCCAAATATAATAGAGTAATAAAATGAAACACTTCTTTTCCTGATGATAAAAAAAGATACAAATTATGGGAGCATTTATTGTTGTGTGCTAAAATATGATATTGCAGCCCTACCAGGGTGGACGTTGTCAGTATTATAGTAGTAGATGTTGCATCTCTTGGCCTTTCAGTCCAAGCTGAAACCATCTGCACCTGCAGAGAAACTGGGTGGAGTTGAGGCTGTCAGGAGAAAGAACTTGGCATATTTTTCAGGTCTTGTGCTGATCACATGCCAGTGACTAGTCAACAGTTTTACCATCTATGTAACATAAAAGAATCGGAATCAGAACCAGAACTGCTTTATTTCCATTTCTGTGAAGATGTTCATGGACTGGAATTAGTTTTGTTGTAGTGGTGCAAACACCACAGCTTAAAGGAAGTAGTAATAAAATAGAATAAAATAAAAATAATTAAGAGCATGCAGAATCAAAATAAGAGATAAAGACCACTAGAAATATATTCACAAATGTACAATGTGCAGAACATAAGTATCAGATGTAGAATGAGTCGGAGTCGGAGTCGGAGTCTGAATCTGCGCTTCAGCTGGTGTTTATGAGTCTGGTTGCTGACGGGAAGAAGATGTTCTTGTGGTTAGAGGTTCTGGTCCAGATGGACCGTAGCCTTCTGCTGGAGGGGAGGGGGTGGGACGGACTATGCCCAGGTTGACAAGGTCAGCCACGGTCCGACCTTCACGTCCTAAAGTCCTTGAGATGTACAGGTCCTGCAGGTGGGAGGTTGCAGTCTTTTGGGCGTTGAGCTCCAGGTTGTTGCTGCTGGACCAGGACACCAGCAGATCCACCTCCCTCCTGTAGGCAGACTCATCACCCTGATGAGGGTGGTGTTGTCTGCAAACTTGGGGTCGGATACGTTGAGCTGAGAGAGCTGGTCTTGGAGCAGAGCTGGGAGGATCATGTTGAACGCAGGGCTCCTGCAGGTCTGCTGATACCTATTTTGATGCACCCCTCCATGGTTTTATATATCAGAGCTCAAAATCTGTTTTTGTCAGACTCATTAAACTAAGAACCATCTGAATCTGCAGCAGTGAGTCGTTATTGTTACATCTTCTGTTTGCATTTCTTCACCGTCATCCCAAATTTAAGCATCTTATTTTTTAATTTTTATATCTCTTATTTGCATTGGATTCATAGTGTCTTTCACTCACCATGAGCAACATTCAAAAAAAATGATGTGAATGAACTTGTGCTAAATTTACGTGTGTTTTAGCATTCATGAAAATGTTAGAAGCTCCAAACGTTTGTAGGTATTAACCAAACTCCTCTTGGCTGCGACCAGAAGTTACCAACGTTGCTGTTGTCCTCAGACTGCACAGCATTAATGGCTGACATGGTCTTCAGTGTAGGTTCCCCAGTGAGCCAAAAGTTTTCTCGTCACCATTTGACTTGCCAGCGTTGATCAGGAGTCACAATCTGGGTTTCTATGAAGCGAATAGAGACAACTTGTATTGCAATATAAAACTGAAATGATCCAGAAAAGTATTTTGGACTGCCAAAATGATGACGAGACTAAGACATCTTTTTAGACATCTGGCTGATGAGCAATACAAAGTACTTTTATTCATCCTCAAAGAGAAATTGAGTTGGGGGGCAGCCATGACCAGGGGAAGAGGCTTAGCCTCTGCTCTTTGCTTTCATCACATATTACCTGGTTAAGCAGAGTTTAATCTGAGCTCTGCACATGCAGCTGTGCTCAGGAACAAACGGACGTCCCAGTCTCCACCAGTGAGCAAGCTAGCAGTGAGCCACCGAGCCCAGGCCTCACGCTCAAAGCTCTTTTTTCCTGATGGCTTGAATAACCTACCGTTGTCATCCTGCCGGAGGATCAGGATAAGGTCAGGGCCATTTGTTCAGCAAAGATTGAGAACCACTGATATCAGTGACAGAAAATTAATGAACAGTTGGCACAATCTATAACCGTACACATGTTCAATAAAGTTTTATACATAAAATTTTCTCTCAGACATAAAGTTAGATGAGACACAGCTGTTGTATGAGTGACAAGCGTTGTGACAAGTGTTTTGGAGGCAGTAGTGGCCCTGCAAAGATGGCGTAAAAATGGGAAGGCATGTAAGCGTGTAGAGGGCAGGACAGGAGGCGGAGCCTTGTACGCAAACATTGACGTTCAGCTGTGATCTATAAAGGGAAACTGCTTGCGGGTGTGCATACGCATGGCTTTATAAATCGGAATCCTTTTTTTGCGTATCAAAATTCTAACTTTTTGGCTCTTTCAGGATGGAAACGCAATGTTCTATAAAAGAGGCCCCAGGGCCCACATTCAACCATAAATGATCAATGCAAAGCACCTCCTGAATTTCAATGTGTATTTAAATGAGCAACCCGATCAATGTTATTGGTCAAAATGGTAACCATGGAGACCACACAACCACGCTCCAAGCACATGCGTGTCTGGAGGAGGACGGATGCTGATGAATGCTGTTCTGCAGAATCAGAGAGAAACAATTGATGAACTGAAAGAAATTTAAACAATATTGAGTAATTTGCGCGGCGTTATGTCTGATGTGTCAAACGCCTTTTCAAGGACTTGTTAAAGAATGAACCTTATTGTTGTCTTAAATGACGTGTGACATCATCGTGGAGTCGTCCTCCGTGGTGAAACACCTCCTGAGACCCCCAGGATGGTCTCATATGCAGCTGTGCACTATGCAGAGGTCTTTATCCATGTGATGTTTCATGTTGCCACCAGATGTCACTAAAATACAGTCTAGAAAACCTCGCGGGAGCATTACGCAAGATTACACGTGTGGTCCAAAGGTTTCGGAAAAATTTGGAACCTTTTGACGCACGGAAATTCTTTATAGTTCCCGACTTTTGCAAGTAATGTTGCGACCGCAAATTTCACCCTGCTTCACGCAACGTTTTCTTGTGTAAAAGGTTTTATAAATGAGGCCTCTGGACTTGAACTTGTGTCGGTTGCAACAAGGACTTAAGGCAACAATATTCCCTGAAATGAGAGTTTAGACTCACTACACTGGTTCTATCAGCTACCAGGATAAGTGGAGCTCTGATACCATGATGGACCATGGCAACACCAGCTAAAGGAGAGCGTTTAATGCAATCACAAATTAAATTTGAGTACAACTTATTCTGGCTGCAGCAGTGAAGGATAAATAGTAGAATGGGACAAATTGTACAGGGAGTAAATGTTTGATGGCAGGGAGACATGGTGGAATGTAGACATGTTACAGCACTAAGTGTCTCTTGGCTCTTTACAGAGACCCAGAGCTCCCCAGAAACAACGGCAACCAAACAGAAAACCTTTAAGCACCTTGAGGATCATAAGGGGACCCTCCTGCTGAAAGCTAGGAGGGGGGGAAGAAAAGGGACAGGAGACAAGACAGACAGGATGAAGGACAAATCTTCAGTGGGAATATGGGTACCATCAATAACCTGCACTCAGTCTCACTGGTAAATCATAAAGGAAATTCTTTCATTAATGCGGACTGAAGTAGAAAAGATTTTGTCAATCATTACTGATAATCACGTAGTCCTCCACAATCATGTGAAATCCTTCTTTGATGGTCCTTACAGGATTGTGGAAGAAATGGCGACTAGGCTACAAGAAATAAAAAAGAAACCTCTTTTCTCACAGCATCCTGTTGAATGAAATATTCCAAAGTGTTTGGTGTGACGGAGGGCATGTGAGATCATCCATGTAGTTGCTGTATGGGACATGCCAAACAGTCTCTTTGGATCGTCGACTACTCCCACAAATGCAGCTTCATTCCAGCCAGTACAACATCAGGGGGCACCTGATCTCTGGGTGGATGTGAGAGGACACTGTGCATGCACTCCCCCAGATCCCCACATCATTGGTACCGGTTGGGGGTCAAACCAGCAACCCTCCAGTCACCAGTCCAAGTCCTCAACCAGTGGCCCACAGATGCCTTCCCCAAGAGGGAGTTTCTTCTTGCCACTGATGGTGTTGCCATGTGCTCGGGGGTCAAGCTCTGGGTTTCTAAAGAGACTAGAGATGAGTTGTCGTAAATAGGTGCTATATAAATAAATTGAAGTGAAGTGAACTTAATTAGAAACAGAAAGCAGCTGACAAGTGACAAATAGGAATGACAGGGAAGGTCAACAGGGGAAGTCAAGTAAGTGAAAAAACTGAAGAAAGTATCATACAAAAACTCTGGACTGTGACTTTGAAATAAAATCTGAGGTATGAATGTTATCCCATTGTACTGATGCATAAATTAATAAAGGAGAGGAAAGGAAAGGAAAGCCAGATAGATAGATATAACTGTATTAATCCCTGAAGGAAAATTCAAATTGTCAAGTGCTCATCATCATCAAAGTGTAAAAAACAAAACATCATCCAGTTAATTAACTAGCATGAACCAGTCTTGTTGCTGTGGGGACGAAGGATCTTCTGAATCTTTCTGTTCTGCAGCAGTGAGAGGAGCCGACTGCTGCAGCTGCTTCTTTGTTGCTCCAGTAGACTGTGGAGAGGGTGTCTGCTGGTGTCCATAATAGCTCCCAGTTTGGTTAGTGGGCCCCTCTCCACCACAGATGTTACTGGGTCCAGTCTCCTGCCCAGCACTGAGCCTGCTTTTCTGACCAGTTTGTCCAGTGTCTTGGTGTTTTTGTCTGTAAGGCTTCTTCCTCAGCACACTGCAGCAAAGAAGAGCGCACTAGCGCCACCCTGTGGTAGAACATGGTCATCATTTCCACACAAACATCAAAGGACCTCAGTGACAGCAGGAAGAAGAGGCGGCTCTGCCCCTTCCTGTAGAGGGCGTCGGTGTTATAATCTGACTTGACAGATGAGAGATGAATGGAAAGAAGGAAGGAACCTTAGGTTAGGGGCCCAACATAGGTTGTGTAGCTCATATGCATGAAAGAGGGGTGTTTCAATACGCTGGAGAGATCATTAATCATTCTTCTTCCACTGTTAGAGCTATTGAAGGCTTCGTCTTTGTTGGCTGCTTTTGAAAAGACAGAAAACAGGAGAACAAATTCAAGGAGTCCGAGACTGACTTGACCTCCAGACTCAAATGGGCCACCAGTTCTTCACTGCCCCACATGTGGCTCCAGCACAGGCTGTTTAATCTCATCTTTGTTCACATTGAGTGTCCTTGATGCCCTATTTCCTCCTCTCTTTTAGGTTATACAAATTGTTCATCATCATCAAAGAGCAGTGAGGACCCTCTGAGGGACTTTCAAAGAGGTGCATCACGTTATTTCACTTTGCAGCTAATTAACTGAGACAAAAACGGAAGTCATTACGTATTCCTCTTGTCTACAGCTTTTAGTATATGGGAGGATTGCATTACTGGTGGCCAAAACTAAATAAATGCCTGCATACTGACAGCATAAGTGTTGCATTTCCAGTCCATTCTGTTTGGCAGATGAAAATCAAATATCTGTCATCTTCGATCATCCCTACCTCAGCTCGCATGATGGAAATGCTACTTGACCTTTTCCTCCTTAAATGCATCGTCATCTTGCATTTCCTGTTCACTCTCTGCATGAACTGCTTTCATGTCTCTGAGGAAGGTTTTCAGTATGAATTACAATATTATTCATCTAAATCTAAATCTAAATCTCCTTGTGCGTGTGTTTTGAGGCCAGTTGCTTCCAGAGCTACAGGCTGACCATCCCAGCGTTCACTCATACCTGCAAGTCTCTCCAGGACCCCAACTGACAGGGTTGACCTGCAGTCCAACCCTCCAACCAGCCTGCCTGCTGCATGTTTTTATATCCCTGTCCTTCATCCTCTGTTCCGTCTCCCTCCTCTTTTCTTCCTTTACCCAGCTGGTCTTCAGCAGGAGGCCCCCCAGTGACCCAGGTCCTGCTCAGGGTTTCTTCCCTCAAGGGAAGTTTTTCCTTCCCGCTGTTTGCCTTCAAGGTTTTTCTCCCCTAAGGCCATGATTTCTTACTTAATATTTAATCATACTACTAATACTTTTGTAATCTTTGCTTGTTCTGCTGACAGACCCCCACGCAGCAGGTCTGGCTGTTAATTGTATGATGAAGACATGGTGGAGGTTTGTCAGGTAATAGAAACGATGCAGTTGCCTGGTTGCAGAGAGAACTGAAGGTGGTGCTTGGCTTATTTCCTCCGTTCTCAGGTCTAACCTGGAACATTTTAGAAGCAGAGCTCTCCCACGCTGTGTCCTTTGCTGGGTTTGCTAGGTTACGAGTTAACTTGAAGGTTTCCAGATCACGAGACTCATCGTAGTCTGCAGTTTTACAGCTTCGTATATGGTGGTCCCTGGGTGGCGTGATGTTGACTAATGAGCTTTGTGAGCATTCAAGTCTAATTCACTAACATGCAGTTTCTTATGAAATAAAAGTCAGAATTTATCCAGCGTTCATGAATGCATTTTTAGTAAGGAGGTGATTTATGTACAAATCTACTCACAGATTTAGGAATATTTCATGAATGAGTCCAGTTTTCTGAAGAGTAAAGTCAGTTTGGAGTTCACTAAAAGACAAGAAGACTCTCCAAACATGTGTGAGACTGAAACTAAACGTTTTGTCAGTCAAATAAAACAGCCAGTTTCATGTATAACATGAAAGCACCATGACATCATCACGGGGTGTCAGTGGTCTTTTGTCATCCCAGGATGAAGATCGCTTCTGATGGGTCTGATCAGTGGACAGCCCTAAGTCCTCTGCTGTCATTAACGTGTGTTTCCAAATGTCTCTCAAGAGATAGCTTGTGATCAAAAATCAGTTCTCTCTATGAAGAGTTCATTTGTAAAAGCAGATAAATGTTCTGACAAAGCTGGTCTCTTCTTCCTTTTCGTATAATATCTTTCATGGCCACAAACAATATTTTATACTTTTTCTGTATTTTGTTAAGTGTGAAATAAATTGATGAATGGGCTTGCACAGCTGTTTCTGAAAATACAAAGACCAACAATAACCACATGTTTCATCTGCCTTTGCAAATGAACTCTTCATATACAGATCAGGAAGTATTTGGTGTGTTGTTTTCTATCTGTGGAAGTCAGTGAATCAACATGTCTGAGGCTCCTGTTGTTCTCCCACTTTAATATGACACTATTGCTGCAAAAATGAAAACTCCTCCCACCTATGCAAAACATACTGGTTATGCAGGCAGCACTTCAAGCCCAAGATGCACTGGGTTTACACCGATAAGAGAGTTTGACCTCTGAATGTGGCCTAAGAGATCAGGTCTCTGTGCATCCTGGACACATTTCACTCAGAATGGATGGATGGATGGAACCGGCTTTGCTGTCAGAAATGAATGGAAGGTGGATGATGCAGGCAGACTTCTCTAAGGAAATCCTCCTTCAGTCTCCCACAGCATCTGGAATCGTAAAGAGGCGGATCATTCAAAATGACAGTGAACTCAAGTAGAATCACAAGGAATCAGGCCCGTGCTGATTAATCCCATTACTGCCAGTTTCAACAGACCTAATCAACACAGCTAACAATAAACAACCTGTTTTACTCTGAAAGTATATTTGTTTACATGAGGTACATTTTCCCACAAAAGGGGAAACCCCCTTCGGTCAGTCAAGGAAACCTCTCCTCCTATACAGCGTCTAATCTGGAAACCTCTCCTCCTATACGGCATCTAATCTGGAAACCTCTCCTCCTATACGGCATCTAATCTGGAAACTTCTCCTCTTATACGGCGTCTAATCTGGAAACCTCTCCTCCTATACGGCGTCTAATCTGGAAACCTCTCCTCCTATACAGCGTCTAATCTGGAAACCTCTCCTCCTATACAGCATCTAATCTGGAAACCTCTCCTCTTATACGGTCTAATCTGGAAACCTCTCCTCCTATACGGCATCTAATCTGGAAATTTCTCCTCCTATACAGCATCTAATCTGGAAACCTCTCCTCTTATACGGTCTAATCTGGAAACCTCTCCTCCTATACGG
>JBAMYA010042516.1:0-39807 GCA_037176975.1 Arrhamphus sclerolepis
ACGCTTTGCTCCAGAATGCCGATGTAAGAAAGCGTATTCTTTAGATTTTTATATTAACTTGATGTAAGTAGTTTTAATCTAGTTTTACAGCGGACAATGAAATGTTTAGTCAGCCATGTTGGATTCTGCCGTAGGTCTCGTGAATTCTCGCGGTGCTACAGCATACCCGGGCCTGACCAATGCAGTTTCTGTACTAGTTTCTTTCTCAAAACACACAAACACCACTATGTCAGCGCTAGCTTTAGAGCCATCGCAGCATTAGCACATTAGCAGCAACCTGCTAATGATGCAATGATGCTGCGTTTAGTCTGTAATACACAGTGTAACATGCTGTAAATGAATTATCTACTGATTTCACGTAGTGTAATGTGACTTGCTTTAATCTTTTATGGCTGTAAAAATCGTACAATATGAGCTACTCAGGTAGCCTCTATTATTGCAGCCTTCTAAATGTTGGGGACCCTCTGGGGGTAACTGGACGTCAGGAAGATAAAACAAAAAATGCCAACTGATCGACACAGTTCAGAAAAGCCTCCACACGCTGCTGCAAACACTTTAAACACTGACACACTATTAACCGACGTAGCTTGCTGATTGAAGTGCTATTAAATTTCTGAGTTTTCCTTGTAAAAAAGGTATCAGAGACTTAAGAAGCTTAAGAAATTTCTAGAAGAAGCTAAGGGTGACTTTACACCTTATTCCCTTTGATTTTGTTGTTTTGTAGTATTATAATATTTTAACCTTGATTTTGGTTTCTTTTCACAGAGAAAAAAGAAGAAAGAAAACAGTGAGAATGCTCTCAATGCTTCTGTTGCTGGAACAAATATAAATATAGTTGAAAGATCCTGTGTAGAGAATTTAACCGATGTACTGCTTGTTCTGTTTTCACCGTGACTTTGTGATCATTTATCTTGCTTGTCTTTATCACCCAAAAAATTCAGTTTGAAGTCAAAGTGTGGCTTTAGTCAGAGAGCAGAGCCTTAATGCACCAGAGTCGCCGCAGATGCAAAGCAGAAACTTAAAGGGGGTTGCATGCATTAATCATAACTAAGAACTTACCGAGTTCACACTGGACTAAGAAACAGCACCTAAAAACGGACCTGATTTTTTAAAAAAAAGAAAGAAATAGCAAAAAAGTGCAGTGAGGTGAAAACCCCTTGAAAGTGACTCTGCTTTTTCATGTAGAGAGTTTTGTTTTTGCGTAAAACATGAACCTTCTTCTTCTGGTTGAACTGAACAACAGAAACGTGTTGGCAAAATTCGCTTAAAGATGCTAAAACAAACAAACAAACAAACAAAAAACACTCACTTTTGCTCTGATGGGGATTCTCTGAGCATTGCTCAAACAATCAACTAAACATTGATGCGTGAGTCTGCGCTTTTACTGCAGGTCTTACTTTTTAAGCACATGCGGCTGTTTTAAAGCAAAAAAAATACTCAGTTTAATTAAATAAGAAGACCTTGACTCAAATTAATATAATGTAAAGAGACAAAAAAGAAGACAATCCCTCTGTCCTCACCGGTGCAGCAGATATAATTGGAATATGTGACACGAGACGTTTCTGTTGTGTCAAAACACAATTAGGAGAGCGTCGCCAGCCTCCAGACTGTGAAATCTCTCTGCTGTGTGTTGGCAGAGAACTTCATTAATTCCTGCATGGTGTTGATCTCAGCTGAGACCTCTTCCCCTCCTTTGTTTTCAGGCTCTGAATAATTTGCTCACGTTAAAGCCGAGCAAAGCTCTTAAACCCAGATTTCCCCCCGCTCATCCCAACTCTTCCCTCATTTGCTCAGTCTTGCCCGTCGATCACTCCTGCTGTCGGTTCACTAACTGTTCTCCCCGGATCCAGGAGAGTGTAGTCCACAAGGTTCTTTGGAAGAGCAGAAATACATTTGAGCAAATGAAACCTTTTATTTGTATGACATCAGAGCTGGTCACTGAGAGTGGGAAATATGTGACTCTTTTTGATGTAATACCACATTTCATCCCTGAAAAAAAGTTGCAGAGTGGCCAAATATGGGCAAAAAGGTGGAACAAACAAGTCATCCCTGGCTAACTGTACTGCCAAGGCTAGCTGAAGTTTGGCTAAATGGCTCAGTGGGAGCAGCTAGTGGTGAAGGTGGTTCTCACCATCGTTATCTCACTACCTTCAAAATGAGAGTGACTCTTAATTTACAGCTCAGATGTTAAATTCACTTAAATGCTAAGCAGTATGCTAACATGATGACCTTCAGTCATAAACACCACAGACTGCAATGTAGCTGTTACGTGACTCCGAATTAAAAAAAAAAAGACTCATAATGCATATATTTGTGACTTTATACAATTTTAACTGATGAAATAACTCTAACCCCCAACAAATTTCCCTCTCTTACAGTTGTCATGTATCTGAACTCTAGCTATGGACACCGACCAGGCTGGTTTTTAGCCAGGCTGTATATGTGTTTATTTCTGCTGTAACGCTGGACATTTGAAAACTGGAATCAGTGGAGATTGACTCACATTCGGACTCAGCCCCCAGTGGCCAGCCGAAGAACTTCCTACAAATGGTTTGGATTCAACCACTGGAATGTCGGTGGTTGGGTCAGAGAAACATTCTCCAGCTGTCTCTGCTCTCGTGGCACATGACTGGCGATAATGTGTCTGACAGGTTGAGGAAGGCAGCCAATAACAGCAGAGTGAGCAGGGAGCAGGGCCTAAAACACAGAAAAATGGAAAATCCAGGCTGCATGATGAATCAGACGTAGAGTTTTTGAGTTTTTGTCATTAATCACTATAGCAACCATGCTAAAGTGAAGCAGGACACTGTTCAATAGTCAGTAGCGATTGGCTCACTTCTTCAGTCGGCCTCTAGTGGTCCTCTGATGAACTGCAACTTTCTCTACTTCCGCAGTGGCTTCATATTTTAAAACTAGATCGTGTCCTTTTGAAAGCACACAGCAGAGCTTTTACGGGGTGAACGCGAGTAGAAGAGGAAACTTCATTAACAGAAAGGTGAAGTCGGCAGAGCAAAAGCACGAGACTAATGACCACTTAGTGCCAGACATGTTGCTAAACTAATAACAAGAGGATTTTGAGGATTACCTCTTTAAATTCTCAGTTCACGTGCTTGTGTGGCACTGAAGAGCGTGAGTGCTTGCATTTCAGGGGGGCGGGGGTGGGGGTGGGGTCTGCTTTGTCCTTCTGCCACCGGCGCCAGCCTGTAGGCTTGGCACAGCAGACAGCGTTCACGTCACATGATCAAGCCCTCTGCTTTTCTAAGCTTTCAAAGGACAAGTGAAAGGTAGCGAGGGATGAAATACAAGGAGGGACAGAGGAGCAGCAGAGGTGGTGGGGAGGAGGTGTGTGCGTATCATTAAGGGTTTGCTGAAAAGGCTCAAGTATGGTTTAGAGCACAAGGGCACGAAGAGAAGGAGCAAATGACAGGAAATCAAGGGCACTGAGAGAATGTGAGGGGCACCAGAAGTTGGAGGGGCACCAAAGTGAGGTCACATGGGTGGATCAGGTTCAGACGAAGAAGGGGGACTGATAGGAGGTGTCCCCAAAGCGCATAACTGAAAGCGGTTGGATGCTACAGTTGGACCCGTCCCAGGAAAACTGCGCCTGGGTACATCGTGTTCACGCTCACATTTCTCCCGAACACACACGAACTTGGCCAGCACACCAACACTCCCACGCTCAAATTTGTTCTGAACTGCTGAGACATATTGACACAAATAACAGTCCAAACGCAGAAAACAATCTGTTGAGCCACACTGATGCAGATGGACACACACACACACACACAGACACGCACACACACACACACACCGGCTATGGTAAAATGTAATCAGTAGCAAAACAAACATTTTTCATTAACATCACAAGTTGGGATCAGAATGTACGACGACAGAATTTAGCATTGTGGGAAAACTTCTCAGAGTGCTTCTTGTTCAATTAACTCAACTTAAATTAAGTCAACAAAACGAAATAAAACATTACTAAGCTCCATCTCATTCCTTTTCATGTTATTTCTAAAAGTTATAAAGTACTTTCAGACGACCTTTGGATAGTTTCATTCAGAGTTCTTAGAAGGCAGAAACAAGCCTTTTCAAGTTCTAGTTATATGACTTTAATAGGACCTGAAGACTCGGACTTGTTCTCTCTGTTTTAGAAAATCCATCTGATCCTTTCTAGCTCGTTAAAACAGGTATATAACCTCAGATAAACAACTTCTGACATATTGCATTGTGCTGTTACTTATTTCACCAAAAACGTGACCCAAACTGCAAAAGGTTGTGTGTGAGGACCTAAATACTCTCCATGATTCAGTAGCGTGTAAAAGCCACCTTTATCAGTTTCTCATGTTGCTCTGCAGTAATTCTGGCCCGTTCTTCTTACAACATTGCTTGAGTTCGTTGAGGTTTGCAGGGGTTCATTTATGCACAGCTCTTTTCAGTTTCAGCCACAGTTTTTCAGTCAAACTGAGATTTAGACTGAGATTCCTTTCTTTTCCCATCTACTTTAATGTAGATTTAATCGTCTGCTACACACTATTGTCCCGTGACTTGACTCAGTTCCAGCCAAACGTCAGCTGTCTCAGCTGGCCTTACATTTGACACTGGAATACCGGCGCTTTGATATCCAGAAGCGGTTATGGTCACCTCAGTAACTGAGGTGCCTGACCAAATGTTTCCTTTACAAAAATCCTCTCTTGTATATATAAACAGTATATATAAGTGTGGCAGCCCTCCCATTCAAAGCCATTTCTACTGGTACAGAAGACACTGGACCAATCGCAGTGGGGCTCGGGTGGTTTCTTTATGCGCTGACTGATAGAAACGGTGCAAAAGAGACGACTGAAAACCACCAGGCTGCAGATTATTAATAACCTTAACAAGTCTATACTGTAATACCATCAACACTGGTGTCCCTACACCACTGGGAATAAATAAAATCAGAATCTGGAAATCTTAAACAACCAGCTTCTGACTGGGTGGCCAGAACACTGTTTTGGGGAAGCTGAGACCACCACTGCTCTCCATTAACGCCAAGGATTTGCATTTGCTTCTGTGCACCTGTGTGACGCCAGCAGTCCATTCGCATCTACAAGATGTAATTGAGGAGCTCCTCCTTCCTTCCAGTGCTTTTGGGTCGCCATTGGTGATTTGAAAAATGACAACATGTGGTGGATTTTGTGTGATGGAGGGAAAACACAAAACCAATTCCAGAAATGTTGGGATGCAATGACTGACAGATCTCATAAACCCGTATTCTCCATCTCCAACAGAACGCATCAGTTGAAACTGAGGCATTTAACCATTTCATGGAAAACATCAGCTTACTTTGACAAAAAAAAAAAAAAAAAGTTGGAACAGTCTCTACAAAATGCTGGAAAGGACATTGGGACAAAGAAAAAAAAGAAAGGAAAAGCATTTTACAGCATGTTAATTATCTGCAGGTGAGTAACTTGACTGGGTATTAAAGGAGCATTCTTGCAGTCTTAGGTTCATCAATATCCAACAAATTACATCTACAAATTGTGGAATCATTTCAGGAAAATCTTTATCAATATAAAATCTGCAAATCATTGCATTCTGGTTGTTTTGTTGTTTGCCTTAGCTGATTTGAACTTCCTGCAGATTTTTTATGTGTGACCAGCATTGCATGTCCAACAACAGCACTGTGCTTACATCGCGATTTAAGGAGCGCTCAAGGTGCTTCAGGGAGGAGTATCTGGCTGAAGCAACACCCTTCTCACACTTCAGCGGACTTCCATTTTACTAATTTACTGTGTATCCTAGAACTCAGTGGAAATGCAAAAGAGCCAAAGTTTAAATAGTCTTCAAAGTCTTTAAAAAAAAGCTCTTTAAGTTCTGGGTGCTAGTTAGTGAAAGTGACTTGTACTGAATGTATAAGATGCTTGATCTCAAGCCCTCAGTTTTGTCAGCAGCACCTGAGCTGGTACGTTGTCATGGTAGCAGCTGCATTATTTCCTAGTCTAGAGGCTACTCTGCGTCCGTGTGAAACTAAACAGTTTATACCGTTAATATTAAAGTTTACATTATTGAAGGGAAATGAAAGCAGCATGCGCGGACCACAACTCATTTTTGCCCTGAGGCCTCAAAGCAGCTTCACCCGGCCCTGCTGTGTTATTAGAGCCCTGGTATCTACTGGAATTGCAGCATTATAATATTGAACACTGCTAAAACTATGAAGAGAACTGCAGGAAAGCAGAAGATAAAGAGACATGCCTCAACAGTTCACCTATTCTGCTTCCTGTCAGATGAGGTCCCCCAGAAGCTTTCTTTCGCTGTCTTAACGTCCTCACTCAGGAGCAGTTGAATGACTACAGATGGGCGCTCTGATAAAAGAAGATGAGATGAGTCATTGCCTTTTCATATACCTCATCAGGCTTTCTCAAGGTTTAAGTTTGTCTCCAGGGGTGCTGACAATATGAGTCTCTTCTTTTCTCCCCCCTTTCTGATCCTTTGAAACTGACCTCAGGCTAAACTCTTGTTCTCAAGTCTACTTAATGTGAAGGTAATTCTCCGGGACGCTCACTCCAGCTGCTCTTAAAGCTCATTCTACTGTACTCGTGCACGCTTTAGCACATCATGTTCTTTCACGAGCCTGAGCTAATGTTTGGAGCTTTTTTTTTCATCCCTATTGTATATGATCTATTCAGTCCTGGAAGGACCAAGGCTGGAACAACCACGCAGACGAGTTCATTTGTGTAAGCAGATTATTATGACTGCAGTTGCATTCCTTTTTTTTTTCCTTTCTTATTTGCATTTGTTTATTATTTAATGAAATAACTTTTTGAGTAAACATTTTCCAGCATGAATGCCTCAGGAGGACTGAAAGTTAGTATTTCGTAGGAGTATTAAATGGTAACGCTGAGCAAGAGCAGCGTGTGGGTCATTCGTCATCCTTCAAAGCACTTGGATTTCTTTAAGAAGAATATTATTTTTATAAAACAAACAAACAATTTTTTTTTTTCTTGCTGGCTTTTGACCCAGTATGAGACATTGCTTTGATTTTCTTTGTTTTGCTGTTTCATTGTTGCACTTTCAGTCTTTCCATCCCTGTTTTTTGTTGTATTTTATAGTTTTATTGTGTCTCCTTTTGTTCCCTGTGTAAGGTCGTTTGCTTCAGCTATGGTGGTGTGAAAGTTCTCTATGAATAAAACTTTTATGGTAGCTCTGCTTGGAAAGGTCTTGAAATGATCCACCATTGCTCCCAGCTTCTTCAGCCAAGCCACACTGGAGAAGACGACACGTCAATCAAAAGGCCACGCCTCTAATCATTCATAAATGTGTTACTTTATATAATTGTATTTCAGATTTCACAGACGTGAAATTTAGCTGTGGAGACCACCACAACCAATAACAGATCTGTTTTCCCAACTGGCCAATGGAATTTTTAACCAGGAAAAACTTCAGGAAGAGATGCTTTGGGAAAAAAAATGGAGAACGTTTTGAGGGAGAAATTCTCCTGTTTATCCCACTTCTGGTCAGACTGTTGAACCACAAACATGATTCCTTCAACTTGTGCTTTTTGCTTCAGGGCAATGAAATATCCAGGATGAATATCTCCAAATCTGGACTTCTGATCATGCAGTGTGTTTTTGAGTTATCTAATCAAGTTCATCAAATATGTAAAAATGATGATGTCTAGACTATCCAACAGTAAAAATAGTAACAGATTCTTGGAGATACTGTCAGAATTCTTGCACTGTGTGTTGAGGTCAAAACAAAATATGCAGACACATCCTGCAACTAATTCAATTCAGTCAGTAGCATCATTCATTTGTGATAAAAGTGCATCAAGAAACATTTTTTAGAAAAGGGGCTCCTTGGTATAAAAGCATCTACAGTACAACGTGTCACCAAAGCACTCAGAGACTCTGAAGGAGTCTCTGTGCGCATGGAACAAGGTGGGAGAAACAATATTGGATGTGATTTCCTGGAGGTGCTGCATTGAAAACAGTTGTCTTCTTGGACTCAAGAAAACTTCGGAAACCTTTGCTGCATCATGAAATTAATAACAGAAAACAGAGGGTACGATCCAGGACTACTGAGCAGCTGATATTCTCAGACTGGACTGACACAACGTTCTTCTTCCAAAGCTCCATCAACTGCTCTCTTGAGAAGCATGCGGACTGTCGTTAAAAGAAGATGCCAAAAATATCTGCTTTAACTTCTGCATTCTACCAACCTTTTTGCAGTCGGGGTTGTGCCATCACTCAACAGTGGTTAGTACAATAAATTAAAACATTTTTAAAAAGGCTCCTCTGATTGTACAATTTAAATGTGTGAATTTGGCAGACAGACTTTTCCCTTTACGTCTGTGTTTATGTTGAAAGATTCGCTCCCCCCAGCTCCCTTCACTCCCTTCCTCTGCTATATTTGGATTTATCTCCAGGCTTACGCTTGAGCCTCAAAAAAAAACAAAAAACACGTAGAAGGAGGGGATGGGATTGCATTCACAGCAGGAAAGAAGCTCCCGGTGTGCCTGTTATGACGTCAGACAGCTCTTAGTGACAACTGGGACGATACTGGTTACTTAGACTGGTGGTATTCTCCAGTTATTTCAGTAACAGCATGTCAGGAAACTATACTTTTGAACAATTTGTGTGATGAAAAAAAAAAAATCCTGCAAAAAGGAGACTGACTGCACCACACAGGAAGTTATCAGTTCTGTTGTCTAGTAGCAAAATAAATAAGCTTGATTTAAAAAAAGAAATATATAAAAATTCCAGCATATAAAAAAGCATCTGGAAGGAGATGCAGAGTGTTTCATTCTAACACCTACTGCTGCTCATTAGACTGCTGGTTGACTCAAACTCTCCACAGTTCTGAACAAAAGAGCCCCCCTCCCCTCCCGCTGCGTCCCAGTGCTTACTCTCATTATTTCTACAACCCTGCCCTCTAATTAGGTGGTTATTCCTCCAAATCAGCTCACTCATTCTCTTTTACACGTGACAGAAATACAGCGAGGTTGCCACCCTCGATGTCTCACAGCAGGACGATTGTACGGCGGGTTACAGGAACCGCAGGAGGGAACGCGTCATGTGTTTATGCGTGCGTTTTATTTAAAGAGCGGTTTGTTTCTCAGCTTTAAATCTGCTGACTGAGAAACTGAGGCTGCCCTCGTTGAAGCACTCCCCGTTCACACTGAGGTCCGCGCAACCTTGTGACTTTTCCTGCACCGCCAGCGTTACTCCGTGGCCCTATCAGGGAAAAGTCCAACGCTGAGAGATAAAAGTTGCATTAAAGCACTGACCATGCTGCTGCTGGAAGAGGAGGGTTAAAAACAACTGGAGTGATTAAATATAACTAACTCGGTAAGTCGGTTTGTGCTGGAACTGGCCTGTGGCGTATAAACTTCCAAGTCCCTCTTAAAGTGTGCGTCTTAAACTTCCAGGAACTAGATTCAACGATGTTTTCCTTTGCAAATGACTAAATGGCTTGTGGGTAATAGGGAAGCTGTGAGTCTGAGGGGAAACCCCTCATGCTGCTGGGAAACAGTCAAACTGGCAACCAGAGCTGTGACACAAACTTCACAGGTTGTGTTTGTGTGCAAAAGTTTGTATGCTCTGTTAAACCGCTGACACGTGTGTAAAAGCCACTTGGTTGCAATGACACGTACGAGCTCAGATGAGGAACAACTTATACTGCAAAAACAGCCTTTCTGTAAGTGTCTGGAAACCAGCAAGCGGGCTGAAGTGCAGGCGTCAGATCCAGGAAGTCTAATGATAAGCTTGCTGGATGACAAAGAAAAATCTACCAAAATACTTAAAATTACATATTCTTATTTTGTATTTGGACTATTTTTCTTGTTATTTTATATGTTTATATGTAATTTCTTAGAAATAGTTTTTGTAGTGTATATATATTTATTTAACAAAAAAGACGAAAAGAAAAAAAAAGCATGTGGACAAGCGACACGTACACAGGCTGCGTAGGTCAAGAGTAGGTCAGAGCACTTACTGACCGCAAGTGGACTTTCAAAGGCTGTTTCTCATCATTGCTAAACATCGGCACCACGACACAAACAGACCTCCATCCCGACAACGTTGGTTTGATGGTTCATAGCATCTCCCAATGATGCGGTCGTTTAATCTAACTGTGACCGCAACAAAAAAAAAAAGAAGTATATCCCAGGCCTTACTGCCATAAAAATAGCACCATTTTGTAGGAGTCGTTGTTGTTCCTGTGCCAGAAGTAATGTAGATTCTTCTTTTTTTCCACAAAAAAAAATCCATTTTCTATTCTTTTATTTTGTGACTTTACAAGAAAAAAAATATAATTTCATGGTCATGATTTCATTTTTTTATTTTCTTATTTTTCAATGTGGAATTATAAGCCAAAAAAATTTATTTCACCATTTCATGTTAATTTTTTTTTCCAACCTTTTTTTTTTAATATATTTGTGATTATACTTGAAAAGCTTTTAGGTTTTTATACAAAAGCCTTAATGTCATGATAAAAGTCACAAACAACTTGTATTTAATGACAAAAATGTACTTTTTTCCTTTTTAAACTTTTTTAACTTTTTTTTTGAGTAATCTGACAGGAAATCTGACAACATAGCTGGCTGATGAAATACAGACCAGCCGGCCCTTTAATGGTAACCACGGTGATGATGTGGCCCAGGATGAAATAGAGATGACACTAGTGTAGTATGTCATATTCCATTTATATTTACTCTTTTCTCAAATAAGTTTAAAAAAACAGAAATGTAAGAAAAAGAAAATGTGTAATTACTTTCCACCAGCCCAGCAGAGACAAATAATGAATTATGAACATTCCAGAAGGCACATCCATGAAAGAAACACATCAAACCCTTCAGCAACTGCTCAGCAGCAGAGCAGATGTTCCTTTCTGTCAAGATAATGTTGGCAATATTTCCCACTTTCTGTCACAGAAAAAAAGTATTTTTTTTAGGCTATGAAAGGCTGGTATCTTAGAAATAGAAGACAGACTGAGCAAACATGGGTAAAAGTACATATTAAAATTTTTTTTTTCCCATTTGTGGGAATGCATAACTCATATTATCCATAAAAGTTTCAGTGTATTGATTGTCCTGTATAAATATTCTTCAGTTGTTACAGACTGAGGACGTTAACAGAATGTAAGTTATCCTGTCTTGAACAGCTCTTTTTCATAATAATGTTTTTAAAGATATCCAGTCAGAATATTTCATTGTTGACTCGCTGAAATATAAAATGTTATGTTTTTGTGCTGTTAGCCTTGGATCAAATTACTGCGCTTTGATTCGGAGACGAGGCATCAACTGAGAGCTCAGAAGAATTCATTACTGCTGCAGTCACCTTGCTTGAGTGTGAAAGCTTTCATTTTCTGGTGTAAGAGCTGCTGCGATCAATAGTTTCACATGAACACTGGATCACATCACTGAGTTTCTTTGTTTTTCTTTTTCTTTTTACATTGAGAATTTCAAAAATCCACCTCCAGGTCTGCTATGCCTCTTTGATTAGTGCATTTTTCTTTTCTTTTTTTTAAACGCTCATTGTTTTTACAGGGCTCATGTTCAACAAAATACATTATTATTGGATAACCCATGGTTCAATACCTTCCAGCTGCTGTCAAAGTTTGGGGGAAGAAATCAATTCATGCATCTTTGTAACATGTACAAATAGATAACCCAAGATAACGATGAAACCAAAATGTTTGCGTTTGCACTGATGAGTACCAATTGTGCATGTTCAGAGTGTGAAAGAGGAGGTTCAGGGAGCGTGAGACATTGCTTTTACTCATGGATCAGTCTTCTCACGGAGACTCTGGTGTCAGCTGTGGTGTGGTGCATACAGCTGGTTGCTGGTTCAATCCCAGATTAATACGCAGGACTAGATAACCAGCTAAACCTCTAAAGAACAAAAAGAAACACTGAAAGAAGTTGGGTGCATTTCGGTGAAAGATTAGTCCCAGACGGAAATAAATGATCAATCAACTAGCACACAAGGCTTGAAATGCTTTCTTAATGATGGATCTAATCAGCTGCCGTTTAGATATTGGGGGGAATGAACATAACTTAAACCTCCTGTCCATATAACTGGAACCTACACGTGCAAACTGGGGAGAAGGTGTGGTTTTAATGGCATCAGGGAGTTTAGACATCAGAGGACATGTGAGAGGTGAGTACCTCTTGCTCCTTAAATAGACTTGAGAACGAGATGAAATAAACTGTTCAGATGGTTGAAAATGAGGAAACTCTGCTTGAGACCCCAGCCTGGATCAAGGTGTTACTTCTGTTTGAACTGCAGTTCCTCAGCTGGCCACAAGGGGCTGGCTCCAAGAGCAGGTCAATCTCCATCGACCTGGGGGGGGGGGGTCTTAAAGGTTTAACCACTAAGTGGTTTACTGTTAATTCTGTCTTTTTCTTAAAGAAAAAAAAACACTAGTAAAAAGTAACCAAAGAGTCGTAAAAACCAAACACTGAATAAGACAAACAAACAAAAAAACAAAAATCAGGTCTTTCAAACAGAGTTGTAACCCAGAGCTTTTAAACACCTGAACAAAACTAGTTAAAAAATTGAGGCTAATAAACCAAGTGGCTACAAACCAGTAGCAGTATGAAAGTTGCTAAACACAGGTCACTTCAAACCTACAAAGCTATCCAGCTAACGTTACACAGTTAGTCAATGCTAACAAAGCTATCATGAAACACCCAGCAAAGAGGTAAGCTGCTCTAACAAAGACACAGCTGCACCAGCTGTGAGAATGTTCACGTTTAAATAGGGAGGCCTCTTCAGCCTTTGGTGGAGCCATGAGGTGAGGATACAATCAGCTCTGCTGAAGGCCTTAAACAGGAAGTGACCCAGGAAGTGGTCTTCTCTAGTTCCCACAGTGGAGCCAGCAGGCACGAAGCTGCAACTGCACCTGCAACTAAACAGAATGGAAAAAAAAAAAAAGACAGACAAGGCCACTGGTCAAAACACGCTTTAAAATGTCCAAGTTTAGAGCAGGAATAAACATATCTACAGCCTGCTTCATAGCCAGATAGGATATCAGTGACAATGTGCGGTTTTAGTGGATTAGTGGTCTTTTGATTGACATATAACTATGGTTAATGACTAGCTGTCACCACTTCAGTTACTAAACATTGTCTTGAGTTGACTTCTGAACTGTGAACAAAGACCTGGAGGAGCACAGACTTTTTTACTGTTTAATGTACTGGGGGATTGTTTTGACTAATTTTGGATTGTTCCAGAAAGGTGAAGCTAGCAAAGCAGCCAGAAGCAGCTATCTGACAACTACCATTAACATAGAACATTACCAGTTAATGCCACAGGGTGGCGCCTCCTTTTGTTTTACCGCTTGGTACTGCTGGTTCCACTGTTGAGTCTGCCTCTTTTTGATTTCCTTGGCCTCCCAACTCCACATTACAACGCGGTGAAAGCGTCATGTGCGTCTATAAAGGCTCGTATACATCCATGATCAGACCTCACATGACAGGAAAAAGGAGGATAAAATGAATAATCGCTGTGCTTAATTGCCCTAATTTATGTGAGCAAAGTTTTTGGTCACACAGAGACACAAGTCTCAGTGATCCAGCTTGGAAGGAAGTGGCAGAGATCACAGATGGATCTGGTAAGACTGAATTTGTGTTGCTGGGGACAGCGGTGATGTGTTGTCTGATGCTCTGTTGTGAATCAGAAACAATGTTTCTGAATCAGTGTTGAGATGGATCGCTCAAATACATGTCGGTTGTAGAATGCTGATGCACTTCTCTAGTTTGAAACCATAAGTATCATAATTCAAGAAATGTACCTCTGACGAGTCATTATCAGTAAAGCATGTGACGATGTAACAGCACTTTAGCGTCTTTAAAGGCAGTGTGCAGTCACAAGTGTTCCATGGTAACAGGGCTAGGTGAGATGGCGTATGTGGGGCAGTGCTCAAGATCAAGATGACACATGTTTATGAACAACTGCACTGTGTCAGTGAAGAGCCACGCGAGCGTGCAACCAGTAGAGACTAAACGAAGCTCCATGAACGCTTAAAAGCAGAAGATCAGAGCTGTCGTTCAGCTGTGAATGTGGTCATAATCTTTCAGAGGCAGACAGTGCTGCAGGTATCACTGTTTTGTTTCTTTTTTTTTTTTTTACACTGGATTAAGAATTCAAAACAAGGCAAACTTTAATGGTTTACTGGATTTCTTTATTGAATTTGCCAGAAAATGTGGTCTGGCCAAAATCACAATAACCAACAAACACTGTGAACTTCAGCTGATAACAAAATTATGCATTTTGAATACATGTTGGAGGAAAAAGTAAGTGAACCCTAGTCAAGAACTTCATTCATTCATTCATTCATTCATTCATTCATTCATTCATTCATTTATTCATTCATTCATTCATTCATCATCAATACCCTCTATTTCCTGTGCAGGTTCATGGGGGTCTGCTGGAGCCTATCCCTGCTAACTTTGGGCGAAAGGCAGGGGTCCACCCTGGACAGGTTGCCAGTCCATCGCAGGGCCACATGAAGACAGACAACCATTGACACGTAGGGACAATTTAGGAACACCAATTAACCTAAGGAGCATGTCTGCTGTGAGGCAACAGTGCTAACCACCAAGCCACCGTGCTGCCTAGTCAAGAACCTCTTCAGCTCAAATATATTTGTAGGACGTCTCTTGAGGTCTCCACACATCATCTCTATGGTATTGTCTGAGCTCTCACCTTTCTTGTGGTGGCTCTACTTCCATGTTAAGAGTCATTGTCCACTTGCATCATCCACAATCCACTAAGTGGAGAACTGGAAGGAGAACAGCCACCTTGAAGTTACCATCCATCCAACCATCTATTACCGCTTATTCCAGTGCGAGGTCACAGGGATCTGCCAGAGCCTATCCCAGCTCTCTCTGAGTGAAAATCAGGGCTACACACTGGACAATCAGCCATGTAACTTCATGTGGAATTCATTTTTCCCTCATGGAAACTGATACAGGCCCTGAAGCAGCAAAGGAAACCCAAACCATGATGCTCCCTCCATCGTACATCACCACTGGAATGACATTTTGATGCTAGTAGACTATTATTCCCATATAATTCAACAGTTGTATTCCCAGTACTGTTGTGGATTGCCAAGTTGCTTTCTGCCAGACTTGCAGCAGGAATTTTTTTTTCTGTTTGGAGTAGTGCCTTCCTCCTTGACGTACATCGAATCATGGAGAAAGGTTTTATATTCATCAAAATGCTTCAGTAATGTAATTCCAGTGTCACAGAAGTGAATAAAAGTATTTGACACAATTTGCCCATTTGGAGATGTTTTGGAGAGGCTCGTGGACGCCAGTGACACCATAAACTAAAAACTCCATAACTCCCCTAAGGTTAGACCTAGAAGTCTAAACTTTCATCCAAGTGTAGTTGACAAGATGTAGAAGGTATGTGATATATTGCCATATACCTTACATAAAGAGCATCCTAGTTATTGTTATTCAAATATGACCTATTATTTTCTAAGACAAAAAAGAAAGTTTTAGAGCCATGTTTGAACTGATGTCATTTAGGTTGTGTGTATGGTGCATGCTAAATAAGCACATTTTCAAAAACTAGAGGTTGTCAGCTTTCTAATGAGGAATCATAGATCCTTCTAAGACTTGTAGTTATTGTGTTATAAGCTTTTCCATTTGGGTACGCTAAATAGACCAAATTACTGAAAAGTAGGTGGGTGTCAACAGGTTAACATTTTATTATGGAAATCCTACTTGTTCAATGACTTAACTAATGGTAGTCTTTTGAACAGAGATGTGTGCCAGTTACAGTGATATCTTCAAGCCTTTAGATGCTGCGTGTGGGTTCTTATTCTGCTTTTTGTCTTTTGGAGTCTTCTTGGCTGGATGCCCACTTCTATGAAGAGCAGACACAACTCTAAACTGTTTCCATTTGTGGACGGTTTGTCCAACACTGGACTGATGGATGGGTCAACACGTTATATTCCCTGTGAGGCATGGTTCACATCAGCAACGGTTCTCAGCCCTTCTCTGTCTTTTCTCAACCAAAGTAGCTTTAAACCACATCTTCAAACTCATTAGCTGGACTGCAGGCGTAAAAACTACTAACTCCCAGATAAGTCTTTGGGTTCATTTACATTTTTCATCCTGCAATGTGAATGTTTAGTGGGTGTGTTTGATAAAAACGTGAGAAATTAAAAGCTGTTTGTGTGTCATCAACTTAAGCTCATGGTACTTTTCTATTCTTGTGAATTCCATGAAGATCAAATCACATTTTATGACAAATTAATGAAAACATACAATGTAAGACGAGAATTTTGTATTTGTATGGCAACAATAAGCCTGCATTGTTATTAATAGATGGATTCCACAGTTTAAAATCTATAACAGACTATGGATTAGTAAGAGCAAACCACTCCGGAGTGAGGTCTGGATTAAGCCGGAGTCAAAGGCAAACTGTGGGCCTTTAATCAGATCCCTCAATCTGCAGAAATTAGCGAATCACTGCATCAACAACGATGAGATGTGAGTTCATGTTTTGTTTGACTGGACTTTCTAACAAAGCAAGTGCAGGACCTGAATAGTGAAGTGCAGAGAGTCTGCTTGCGTCTACACTTAGACTGTGACACTTTACACCAGCAGATGCCTGAGGGATGAGAGAGGTCACGGATGAGTTCAGTTTTCACAAACCCATCACTGTTGTGGGATTTATTTGTTCTTAATTCTGAGTCATCATTTCACGTGGGAGGAGGAAGTTTCCGTGAGCAGCAGCTGAATGTATTCTGGGCAAAAACAATGTACAGCATCCCCCCTTAAAATGCAGCATGTGGTGACATAAAAATCTCATTAAGTGCAGCTTTGGCGTTCTCTCCCTTCTGTTCTTGCTGCTCTCTGCTTTTTCCCCCCTCTCTCTCTCTCTCTCTCTCTCTCTCTCTCTATCCCCAACCTCTACCTCAATCAACCTCTGTGCTCATCACCTCTGTTGCCCATCACTTGTTACCATGGGAAGAACAATGCTGACATCATGCGCATTATGCAATTCTGTCAATGCCTGGAGCAGGGAGACTTGCTAATTTTAGCAACTGCTCAAAAATTAAATAAATAAAAAGGTTTGCTTAGTCCTGCACATCTGTCTTGAGTGAATGTGTGTGCATGGATGATTATTCCTGCTGCAGTTACTCAGAGTATTGTGAGACAGTTTGTAATAAAGGGCCATAAGAAGAAATACTATAGTAACCCAAGGGCAGCTTGCTGCTCAGGTGGAGGGATGATGCACCCACTGCTTCCACTTCCACACACCCAAACACACACAGACATAAACAAAAATCACACAAACAAGTCACTCCAAGGTTGGCTGTGCTGCACTGAAACATATGTTTCTCATACCGGACTTCTGTTCTCTCCCTCCTATGGCGCTAGAGCCTTTCAGGTCCGTTGTCGCTGTGCACTATTGATCAAGCGTGCACGCTCACCGAGGGCATGGAAAAGCTAATTCAGATCTTGAATACTGGCCACATGCAGAGAAGTCTCAGTATGATGAAGAAGCTGTTGGTAACTTGTCTCCGCCTGCCATGCAGCCCCCGGAGGGCTGATTCACAGAACAGTTCAGCTTTCCCACTGTGTCTGCTTCAGACAGATAGAAAAGAAAACAGAGGAAGAGGACTGGGGCTGCATCCAAATAGTCCTCTTCTGCCAACTTCTTCCTGTGCAGTGATGCAGGCTGTCAGTGATACAGACAATATAACTTCACCATCTGAACTGGGGAAGTTGGAGGCCAAACCAGCAGCCTTCAGGCTGAAAGATGACCTCTCTACCCCAGACACCCCTTGTAAACTGGAACAAAAGTGGATCTTTGAGGGTGTGCAACATCAGTACGACCAGTTTAAGGTTGACAATATTTAACATCATGAAAACAAACTTCTGTCCATCCTTTTCTATACATCCTCCTGTTCAGGGTCTTGGTGGGGCTGTTGGCTTAGCCAGCTTTATTCACTCACTTTGCAAAAATTCTCTCTCTTCTCGATGTGTCTGGTACCCTCCCATTTCCTTTCCCAATGGGAAATGTACTTCCCATTGAAAGCTTTTTGGTGCAAGCTTTTTCTAATGACTCATACAGGTGTCAACCATCCCATTTCCAGGTTGAGGCTCATACAATAAGTATGTTTTGTTGCAGTTCCTCCACTGACCACTAGGTGCTTGCTCCAAAACAGAGCAAATCCCCCATGACTCCATGATAAAAGTGCCAACTTTGCAGCAGCCTGGTACAAATTTGTTTTTGTTTTTTGTATTTGTTGTTACATATTACAGCCTTGAAAGCTGTGCAGGGGGGGGAATTTTTTGTACCATATCAGATCAATTTATATTAAGCAATAAAGCTGACCAATCAAGATGCCATTTGATGTGCTTGACTGACAGCTTTTTCCCTTGTATTTACAACACGCCACCACGTGGTTTGAGGAAAAATGTTTTTCTCGTACTGTTTTGTTGCTTTGACTCTTGTTTGTTAACTTTACTTCCTGTTTTACTTTGAAGGTCTTTCTTTGTGTTGTTAGTTCTAGTTAGACTTCGCATGGTGCTATCTCCCCACTGTGTGTGTGTACATTTGCTACTGTACACACTGGCCACTGATTGTCCTTCTTCGTATTCACACAAGTTAACTGATCCTCACAGGGAGGTCTGAATCTTCAGAGTCCAGCAGAGAGAGTCCAAACGAGTCAGTGTAAAGTGTTACGAAACACTTTGCAGGTTTTCAAATTGGATCGTGTTTCAGCTGAATACTTAAGTTGCGAAATTTACACATGAAGGAGGTAACAATAGGATTTGAGGTTCACTGCATGTCTATTTGACATGTCAAACTATCTTTATTTAACTGTGCCGAGATAAAACCGGATTTAAACTTTGAAATGCTTTAAAATCTTTCTCTGAAACAGTAAAATTGATTTTCCTCCAGAATTTAAAAGAATTTAGTGTAATTTTCGAGATTTCTGCACACATAATACATCAAGACTGGGTGGTCATGCTACCAAGAGAAAAATGATTTTAAAAAAGGGGGAAGTATGCTTCCCATGATGGTTTGTTATATCTGTTTGTTTTTTTTTTTAATCTGAGTTTATATATTTCTTTCTTCTATATTTCTTCTCTTTTCCACTACCCTTTAAGAACCATGTCAGGCCAAACAAATTTATTGCAGCATTTTAAAAAGTTATGACAAATCTTCAGAAACAGAAACATTGCTATAGTTACTGGCTAGTCTGCGATTAGTGTTTCTTTAATCTGTTTAACTCTCAAAGCTTTTGTTTTGTTTCACAGTATAGAGTGAGTCACTTGAGAGAGTAGATGAATTCATTTAACTTGGAAGCGTTGTGAAGTCCCATAATAGACTGCAACGACATTATTGTGCACTTAAATGAAGCATAATGCTGTTTTGCTACACTTCATTGAATCCCGAGGTCTAAGCAGTTCAGACAAAGCACCAAGATCTGACTTTATAACAGTAATGTCAAGTCAGTGCCGTTAGATGGCTCAGGATGTTGGAGAGTTGTACAAGTACCATGAGGAAGCCAAATGTCTTCCACAATATATGTCTAAGAAGGCTTTATGGAATCTTCTGGCTGGAGACTACTTCAAACCAGGAACTACAGGGGAAGACCAGAAGCCGCAGTGTGGTAGATGAGATGAAATGTTGACGCCCAATGAAAAGGCTTGAGCACATTCTGGGTAGGAACCAGCAGTGCATCCTAAAGGTAGCTCTGAGATGGACACCAGCCCCAGAAGAAAAAACTACCAGGAGGGAACAATCCTTCCCAAATGATCCGAGCTACACTTCACTCTACAAGAGGCTCTACACCTTGAACAGGCCTTTCAACACTGGAAGCAGCATATGGTGCCTTCTGTCAGGCATAGCACAAAGACAGTTAATAAAGTAATTGATAGATTAACATGCTAACTTGAAAAACTAATGATGCAAATCAAATTCTACCCATTCATGGTGAATAAGATGCTGAAGTTTTGTTTGGCACTCTATATGCAGATGATGCTTTGTTTTATATCTTTAAGCATGAGAGAATTTCACAACATGATCAACATGAAATCTCCCCCTAAGCTCTGTCAAAAACTAAATGGCAGATGAATTCCTGAAAGATGATGCAAATAAATCTTAAGTTTATATTTCTGCTTCTCTCAGCTCTGTCCCTGAGGTGCTACAAAGTCTCAGTTCAAACATCTGAAATCCAGATGTTAGTACAAGGCCATTACTGTCTCAAAGTGCATGCAAATTATTACATGAGGAATAAAGCTATTCTATCTCAAACAGAGGTGGAAGTGATGACTCCTGTGGACCAGTTTTAGGTTTTTGAAACTAATCAGGATGTGACTCTTTGTCCCTGTTTGCTTAAATCTGGTTCAACCAAAGTGACATTTCAATCTCTCTTTTGGTTCATTTTCTTTGTCTTAATACCTTTAAGCGTCCTGATTATGTTGCAATGCCAACAATTCATGAGAAAAAAAATCAACATAACATAACACAAAGTTGGGTAAAATAACCCTAAATGGTCCACATATGATTTTGGCTAACTGTAACATGTCTTTATTTCAGTCTATGAGGATCTTTTTCTTTTACTTTTTTAATTTTTACTTGTTTCTTTTCGAACTGACATAAAAAAGCTAAAGCTGGCCTGGTTATTGATTACTTCTGCAGAACTGCACCAAGTCAGTAAAGTGGTCATCATATAAATCCACTCTGTCATGTTTAGGAAAGACAACACTTGGGGGGAAATGACTTGGAGAGGAGACGCCTTTGCTTTGCAGGCTCGGTTAATGAAAGCTATAATTATCACACAGCAAAATCAATACTCTCAATTCCCTTGAGGGAAAGAGCTGGGGATGGGGGTGGGGTGTTGTTTAGGGTGAGACTGAAACGAACCTTGGGAGCTGGCACTTCACAGCCAGAAAATAAGATTTATGCAACAGCTGTGTTCATAGCTGATTGGCTCTAATTGTCTTCCAGCTAAGCAAGAATCCCATTCTGCTAAATGCACTGACGATCAAATTTAAATTCATTTATTGGCTGGCAAGCTCACAGAATCTCTTCATTACACAGCAGAGTTATAGATGGTGTTTTTTGGGTGTATTTGTAGGGGGATGAATTGAAAACAGTCATTCTAACAGTTGTGTTGCAGAAGATTAGATTAAAGGACTTAACAACTACCTGGCTGGGTTTTTAAATACACTCTGCTGACTTAAACTGCTGATGGACTAAACTGGTTTGTCTGGAATCTGGCCACCATCATCATCATAAATTATCCTTCTAGAGTCTAGATTAAAACAATTTCAGTATCAAATTCCTTTATAAAACACTCGTGAAATGTTAAGGGTGTCTTTATTGTTGGTTAATCGTTTGATAAGGCTGTTGCCAAGTAATAGTGTATTGATTCATTTGATTGAATGCATATGTTTTAATCATGAAGTGGGAAAACTCCACAGCTACCATGTCCATGTGGGCTCCACATTAGTTAAAGTGGGTTATTTGGATAGAGAGTGGGCCTTGGCTTGAAATGGGCAAATGGCAATGACAGTTCATGTGATTTCATTATAACAGGTGCCAAATGGGGAGCTATGTAGGCCAAATATCTGAGGCCCACAAAAGATAGAAATGGGCTTGGCCAGTATGGAGATAATGGGTTTCATACGAAACCATGTTGGGCCCTGCTGAGAGATAAGGTAGATCCCAATCAGAGTCCAGGCAGGAACGCCATGGAACCTGCAGACTAACTGTGTTGAAAGTGTTTGTTGGTATCTGTTAGTGCTTTTTAGTAATGCTTTATATCATGACTGATTATATGGTATTTGTACTGTCATTTGCAAAAGGTTCTTTGTATTCACAATTCTGTAGATCTATTTAAAAAGCTCTAGAATGGAAATTGAACTTTAGTATTCAATATATATTAGAATCATACAGAAACTTGTTCCTCTTAGATTTTTGTCGAGTCAGCAGGTGGCCTCAGGGACCCGGCCTTCCTCTCAGTCGAGGTTAGAAGACTCTGTCCAGGACATCCCAACTGGCGTCTCAGTCAGCCAGTTACAGACTAACCGATAATCCTGTTTGTAGATGTCAAGTTTGTTGATTGCTTTTCCTCTTTTCAGCTTTCTCAGTGATGCCAGTCAGCTGACATTCTGCAGGCTTTGCGTGGCGTATGACATCCTCCAGACGTCCCAGGCCCACACATGTCAGCTGCACTCGTTCACGGATTGTAAATATCCGCCCGGGAGGAAAACACTGGGTTATGTCGATTTCCCACAAGCCAGGGCTGTCACCTCGGGCTGTTGATTCCCTCAGACACTACACTGACCATGGACCGTGTGCAGATGCTGAACGTACTCTCCCACTCCTTCATCGCCTCTCTGCTTGCAGTTCTGGACCTCCATCCTCTTGACAAAAACCTCTTTGAAGGCTTGCTGGTCTTAGCCATCACATATGGGGCATGTTGTTATGCATATATTGGATGTTTTTCATGGCATGGTCATAGGGTCATAGTCCACATAACCGCTCAAGCCCTCATGAGGTTTTATATCTAACTTTGATTTTTTTTTTTTCCGTTTTGCAACAATGAAGCTGTCTGTAACGTAGACACATTATAAAGTTGTCTATTTCATAAAAGGACATGGAGCAGAAAACCAAGGATGAGATGTGAGGCTTACAATGGCAAGAAAAAAATAATGGTTCTTTATTATTCTTATATAAAATGTGATCAGACCTTCACCAGCCTCAGTGATCACGTACAAACAATTATAATTTTATGTGTCTTCATCAAACACTCCCATGAAACATTCCCAGTGTTAGAGTAGAAAATAAGTGAACGCATACACTAATTACTTTAATAAAAAAAAACTAATTGGATTCAGCATTTTGCACAGCTGGAGTCTAATTATTATTTATAGGCAGACATGAACTATGTCTTGCTAAAGTAAGACCTCATATGTATGATTTGCATATCTAATCTGGAGTCTAGAAGGGACACAGAGTCATCAGTGTTTAGGCATCCGATAGTCCACAATTCAAGTGGCTATAATCAGAGAAAGTTCAGTACTGTGGCTACTCTTCCTAGAAGTAGGCATCTGGCCAAGATGGCTCCAAAGGCATAACATAAAATCCTGAATAAGGTAAAGAAAAACCCTCAGGTAACAGCTACATCAGTTGGTATTAGTACTTGAAATATAGCATTATTTTGTAAAGGGTATTAAAGGTCCCATGTTAACCTACCATTTTTATTGCATTAAAAAACGTAATAACTCTGTACACCTTTTAAATCCTGTTTGGCCCCTGTTTGTACCCCGACCCTGCTCAAGGTTTCTTCCATCTTAAAGGGGAGTTTTTCCTTTTCACTGTTTGGCTTAAAGGTTTTCTTGGTCTCTGAAAAGGACCCAGACAATTGTTTTTATTGTAATTTGAATTAGACACCAAAGATGAATCTTTAACAAAACTTGGCCCCATGCTTGTGAGGAGCTGGAAAGACATTTAAATACACAATGTCTCTTGTCTTTGTTCTGTCATTTCTTTTTTTTTTTTTACATGCTGGAGTGAGATTTTGAAAACTAAATGGCAGTAAATTATATTGGATCCAGACCTCTGAATATGATTATAATCTACTGTAATTATTGTTGCTCATTGCAACATAAGGTGATGAATAACTGTTTCTTCAGTGTTTAATGAACACTTAAGTTTCATCAAAACTATCAACATGGGATTTTTAGTGGATCACATGGGTTTTATTGGGCAGGTTGCAAATGTAGCAGCCTCCAGTGTTGACACAGTGTGTTGAAATACATTAACTCTTTTATATCACAACTCTTTTACTTTCCTGTAATAAGCTTCAGACCAAAGTACAACAACCATTAGACATGATGTAGTCTTCTCCTATTACTGCAAAATGTAGACATGCAAAGAGGTATAACAGCTAACAAGTTTTATTGGTTGAAAAAGAACGCAGATTAGATCTTTTGCAACTGGTTGCTGGGAATTTTAACTTTTCCATTTTACCTACATAGTTGGTGTTTTTGGCTTGTGTGAGGAACTGGGGGAATAATGCAAACATGGATGGAACAGCCAACTGTTTCTGTGAGGCTGCAGCGCAGTGAAACTAAGTTATTAAAACACAATACAGCACTTAGCCCTGTGATGGACTTGTCCAGGGTGGAACCCTACCTTTTGCCCAAAGACAGCTGACGGCAGATCCTCCATGATGCTGCACAGGAATGAGCAAGTATAGATGATGTATTTCATACAGCACTTAAAAAAAAAGAAAAGATATAGAACAGAGTGAAAATAAAACCAGTGGCAAACCTGAGTTGGGTGTGGTGTTACTGATATGGGAGGCTCATGAATATATGGCAAACAAATATTTCCTTTTTGTTTGGTTAACACACCCAAAGCTAAAGTGAGCAATGAAGTCTAGCAAGATATAAAATACACCTTATTATTTTATAACATAAACCAGGTATAGAATGTTATTTCACCATATAATAAATGGTAAAAGAGATGCATTATGCACTGATCTTTGATATAAAGTGGTATACAGCACCACCATCTTTATATAATAATTTTCCTATTCAGTGAAATCAAGATCCATGGAAACAACTTCCTGAATACTTATTTTTCATGCATTCCTGTTGTTTATTGCTGTAAAACAAATCTATTGAGACCTTCATAATACAGAAACAGTTCAGCTCAGATTTCACTCTTCATTACGGTCTCTTATGCAACATAAAAGAGAATCAGGTAACCCTGCTTTTGAAACCAGGCTCAGTAAATGAGCCAGTCTGTGGGCGTTAAAGAGTTTTAAGCTCTAACGGATAAAAGAGTTTATTTAAAGCTACATCAAATTAGTAAACACTGCTTTGGCAATGGATGTGCATCATTATGCTCATCTATCAGCATACCAGAAATGAGCTGCCTCATATACACTCAGGCTAAGAAATATCAGATATATACAAAAACAGCATGACTGTTTTATACTGTTGTTGTAGTTTTTGTTTTGTTTTGTTTTTTTCCAGGTGCTAGGTTTGGATAATTGCTGTTAATGAGATGGTGTCTGACCCAGAGAAACAGAATTTATCACATGCTGTTGTTTTCTGACCTGCGAACCTCAGGGTGCTCAAGCTCTGTAGCCTTAGTCTGAGTCTTCTGGATATTTCCAGGTGGCGGTACAAGCAGATACCTTTACAACCAGTTCTGTAGACCTGATAAAGTGCTCCAATTAGAGCTCTCCATCATCAGAAAGCAGGTTTACTTGTAGTTCCTTGGATATCCAGCAGTAGATTTGGAGGACAGACCTTCTGTTACCAGCACCTTTGCTATGGAACCAGCTACCAACCCAAAAGCGAGTTAGCTCATACAGTAATATATTAGGATTAACAGTCATAGACACAGTTAGAAGAATGGATAAAGCCAAGACTGGAGCAGGCTTGTCTTAAACAAAGCTCTGTTTTAGCTATGCTGCTACAGGTCTACACTGCAGCGGGACTCCTTCAATCAGCTCAATCCATAGTTGTTAATTAGGAGCACTTCGTAAACGCAGCTCTGCTCCATTGTTCTTGTAGCTTTGTGTTGTACCCCCTTCTTTCTTTCTTTCTTTTTTCTTCTGTAAATGTTTGTCAGCAGGTTACGTCATGAGTTACATGCTGACCAGCACTTTCATCCTCTGACTGTCCCAGCAGTTACCTACACCTGTCTACTAGATGTTACCATGGGATACCAACTAACATGGCCGTCCTGCAGTCAGACCCAACGACCACCGAATGTTTATATATATATTTATATATATATTTGCGCCTCCCCTCTTTCAGTCCTCCCTCCTCTTTTCTTCCTTCACTCGACTGGTCTTTGGCAGGAGGGGTCCGTCTTTGAGACATTCCTGCTCAAGGTTTCTTCCCAAGGGGGAGTTTTTTCTTGCCCTGTTCTGCTTGCATCAGCTTGAATCTTGACAACTTATGCTGAAATAGATGCTATATAAATATAATTGAATTGAACTGAGGTACTAGCGAAACAAAAAGAAAGTTTGAAAACTGGTTCTTGGATGCTCTTGTATGAGTTACAGATTGAAGAGTTAGAGACGGAAGCTCACTCTGACTGCTTTGGTACGTTCTGTCCTAGAGGAAATGACTGTGAATTGAAGGGAACCAGATGAGAGGGTACATCCAGCTTGCTAGTCTGAATCAAACTCAGAAGTAAATAAAATTGCAGTTCCCCGACTGGCCAATAGGGGTCGTCTCCAAAAGTGACTCAACCTCACTCAACATCTCAACTCAACATCAATGTCCAAATGTCCAACTCTGATGCAGAAATAAACATATTAAAGACCTAATAGAGTATACTCATGATTACTTATTCTAAAAATACTATTCTCATGCTGATAACTATATTAATTCACCATGACAACCAGTTTTGGGTTGGCCTGGGAGGATTTGGAGGAAGCTGAACAGTCTGAAGCAGCTGTCTTTGTCCTCAGATGAAGGCCTCGAGTTATCCAGTGGACACCAGCTGAACTATCTCAACCACCAAACACCTTTGAAAATAATCCTGGCACAGGAGTGGAGTATGAAATCCAAATTATAGCGCAGTATCAGCCATGTGTATCTGCTTCTATGCTTGTGTGTCATGCACGTCTGAGTGTCCTCCTCCGCCAACGTGAGAGGGCACTCAGGATTTATGACCTTCACAGATGCTGCATGTGGTGATAAACCAAATAAAATGGTAGCGTGGAGAGGCAGGCCGAGGTTTGGACTTAATATTGGATATCTGGCGGTGGTTGTCCTTCTTTAACCTGCTGATATGCTCTGTATTACCCTGAATGGGCGAAACATTGTAAAATTCTTTAAATTGGGAGAAATTTACTTTTATTTCAACATGTCCACATCTCATAAAAATTGGAATTAAATTTGTGTTTTTATGGGAGTGTGAGGGTGTGTGCGGGTGTGTGTGTGTGTGTGTGTGCCAGAACTCTGCCACTCATTTAAATAGCGTACAGTTATTTTATAAGGAAATTTTGCCTTCTCCTGGCTGAGGAGGACCTATAGCTCGTTTTCAGACCCAACATCTGTCCAGATGTGTGTCTGATCTGCCAGGCTACCTTTCTACCACTTGTAAGATCAGCTTTTCTGCAAACAAAGTAATCAAACTACTTTCAATAGATGCAAAAGGAGGAGAGTTCATGGCTTCTTCACACTTGCTTTTTCTGATCTGTTTCTACGGAAGGTGAGACCATGAAATCTCAACCTTTTGTATCTACTGGAAATAGTTTGTGCAGCATTTGGTACGACAGTGGATACAAACTGTTTTCTTTGTACACACACAAAGTTAAAATTACCTTAGCTTGTCAGTATTGACCTGATTCACACTATCACTTAGAGGAATGACATTTTTGAGTTTTCTTCAAGGTTTAATTAGGTTTTTTGTTTTTTTTTCGACGTAGCATTTCTTCAAATGTTAACATTACTCCCATTTTGCTCTAAACACATATTCCATTCAATCAAAGAACCGTTTTATTGATGTCACTTCGGTCTCTAACAAAGTCTATACTTTATGCTATCGAGTATAAGAACTAGGGTTGATTTAACTCCTTTAAGGTCACTTTGGGCCACTGCAACACCTAAAATATTATCTTTTTCTTTATTGTTTTCTCATTTTGTTTTTTGTGACATTCGGGTGCACATTTGCTGGTACTCTTGGGATCAGTGACATAAATTCAGTCACATCATCTGACTCCAGCATACAGAGCAGTTCGTGGTCCACTCTGATCCTCAGACACCAGGACAACCCCAAATTATCACCCCTCCACCACCATGCTTATTGCTAGGGAGGTGTTGTATGTTTTGTTATGCTTTTAAAAGAGAAGATAGTTTATACTGGGAACCAAGTAAACCATATATTTTTCTATTTTTAAAACTGTTTTGTCAGGATGAGGACTCTAGAGTCGGAGGAGTAGCTCTTGAGTTTTCTTGATGGGGTGAACTTGCTGGGACATCCACTCCCAGGAAGATTGGCTGCTATCTGGAATGTTTGGCACATGTGAATAATGTTTCTCAGTGTAGAATGATGGACTACAAATTGCTTAGAAAAGTCTTAATAGCTCCGCTCAGACTGACTGGCAGCAATGATTAACTCTGAGATTGCTGATGTGTTTTCTCCTCATTGTATTGTCACACACCTGAATGATCCTGAGCAGCAAACTGCCAAACTTCTTTTATAAAGGAGGTCACACCTTCTGATTAATTAATATAAATACATTTGAATAGGAGCAGTAGAATGTGTTTTAGACTCTTAAATCCTCAGTAAGGGCGTACTTAGTCTTTCACACACTGCTTCTCTGTTTTGTCTTAGCTTTTGTTAAATTTGTAAAAACACAGTGTGACATGTCATGTGTTTTTGTTCATCTGAGGTCCATTTTAAGACCTGGTAAGGACCACACAGTTTCTTTTTCTGTCCTGTAAAACCTTAGGAATCATCAGAGGGTTTAGTCCCTTTTCCACATGACTGTATAAAGGTGAACATGAGCTCTGGAGGGCACACGCATTCCGAATGGTTTTCATTCTGTCGTGTCCTGTTGATGTGCAGAGTAACTGGGCTTGAAATCCTGTCATCTACACCCACTCCAGGAAGACAAAATTAGCTCCGCAGTCTGTGACGTGCATCGTTAGCGTCACTCTCCTGCATGCCACACACATGCAGCGTGGGCATGCATATTAGCAGCCTGGAGCTCAGCAGGTGTGCGCTTTTGTTTGGATCTTTATGTGTGTGAAACTGCTGGGCATGTCAGTGCACTATCACACCAATGTATTTTGCGTTTTCAGCTTACGGGTTAACATCTTTTGGCAGTTAACGTGCTGGGTTGGATGTTTTCTCAGCTGCAGGGACAACCTGGTCTAACAGAAACTGGTAAAATGATCATGATCTACTTGACACCAAATTACTTTATGGGGTCATGTGGATTTGTAATCTGATCACAACATGGGAATAATTCATATGGGAGGAGGGTTACCAGATTAGTCACGCTGGATTGACAAATACGTTCATTTGGTTTGGGTCGAATTAAAGCCAACCAAAGTCTGCAGTGGAGGAAAAGGAGAGGTTGATCACAGAGCAACATCAACATAATTTTTCTGTTGCCATTTTGATATTTATATGCTTTTTTGACTGAGATTTTTAGCACTGAGGTGAGGTGAATTTGACATCCAAGTTCCAAGCATTATCACATTTATTTTAGAGATAATATGGCTGCTTGTGCCATTGAGAACCGACCACCAGAATGGACTCTGAGTTAGCCGTATAGGTCAGAAAATGGTCAGGGATCCTGGTCAACAGCCAAGAGAGCAGCCATCTGCCACTGCTACCGACCACCTGGACCTGCAGACCCGAGTGAAGCTAGTTTAGCGGTGGGTGGCTGTGGTAGCTGAATGAGGCAATCGTCATTTCAGTTGTCAATTTAGTTATCATGATAGGTTAACATGACCTAAGTTTGGCTAAGTAGCTTGTGATAACTCAGTTAAGTTGAGCTTTGGGAGAACTGGCCAGGCTGGATGGTTTTTGATGACAAAGTCAGTCCATTGGTGGAGGCCCACTGCATCACACTGGCCCAACACACCAGAACCAGCTTACAGTCGCCAGGTGTCGTTAAGCAAGTGTTTGAGGTCAACACCACAGACTTATGTATGTTTCATAGACATACATACATACATGCGTACATACACGCTGCACTGAGCACTGAATCATACGTCGACAGCGACGCCATATTGGATGTGTCAAAAGCGAACAGAGAAGATACCTCATTCATGTGCTCATGGAATTCTACCAACCAGTTTACAGTCCAAACCAGATCTATATATGTAAATCACTGAACATCAAAATAATTAATCAAAATCTGTTGTAAACACTTGTGTTCTTTATTCAGAAAACCCACCTGTCACATCTACATTTCAGGCTCTGGTTATTATAAACACAGACGTTTAATATTAATATTTCAATGTTTGTCATCACAATAACAGTGTTTCATACATTGGTAGCTGTAAAAACTCATAAAAACATTAGAAAAATACATTGGTTTGGTGCTGACCTATGTCCTAGACATAAGGAGTAAACATTTATAATCATAACATTAAAAGTTACATATGTTGTTTTTGATGCCTATTTGAAAAGGCACTGACTTAAATTACTTTGTAGAAAGGCACTTTATGAAGTTTGATCCATTTCTTTGCATTAGTTTACAGGGCAGATCTGCCACATCTGATATGTGTCTTTTTTTTTGTGTGCAACTGTTGGTAAAGTACATTAGAGGGCTGGTGAAGGACACATCCACCTTCACATGCACACATGTACATCTGCAGCAAGATAAAATTACATTAGAGGGGTTTTTTTTGTCAGGTCTGTTTGTTCCACCCATTTATTGATTGCCAGGGTTAGGTTAGATCAGTTCCTGCAACACTGCCTCTTTTGCAGGCCCAACAAACTTGCTTCAGAGTTGCTCTTCAGAAACCTGTGGGTGATGTCACAAGTCCATTTGTCTTTATACTGTTTATGGTTTCAGCCATTGTTTACCTTTTCATCCTGTAACTGTCCTTCAACATTATTGTAAAAGTCTGAAATCATTCACTCTTTTTTTTTTTTTTTTTAAGAAATAAAGATCTATGGGGGCAGCACAGTGCCTTGGTGGTCAGCAGTGTTGCCTCACAGCAAGAAGGTTCCTGGTTCGAGCCTCCACAGGGGCCTTTCTGTGTGGAGTTTGCATGTTCTCTCCGTGCTTGCGAGTCCTCATTGGGTACTTCGGCTTCCTCCCACAGACCAAAGACATGCTTGATAGGTTAATTGGTGTTCATAAATTGCCCTTAGGTGTGAGTGAGCGTGTGAATGGTTGTATGTCTACATGTATCCCTGTGATGGACTGGCGACCTGTCCAGCTGGACCCCTGCCTTTCGCCCGAAGTGAGCTGGGATAGGCTCCAGCAGACCCCCGTGACCCTGCACTAGAAATAGCGGGTATAGATGATGGATGGATGGATGTTGGGCAGATAAGTGTGTAAATAATTTGCAAAACAGTGAAAAGCAACGGCATGCCTCCGTAAAACTGAACCCAAAGAAAGCATGAAAGCAAGCAAACAGAGGTGGACCCAGAATGGAGCCTTGAGGCACCCCAGAATGCAGCTGCCACATCCTGGCCTACGTCAAAACCCCCTCAGATGTGACTGGAACCAGTTCAGGACTGTACCTTTGATGCTCATATCTGGACGTGTTATCGTCTACATTGTCAAAAACGGCAGTAAAACACACGCAGAAACATTTTTGTTGAGTAAATAAGTAATTGCTGTTCTGAGCAATCCCCAAAGCAGTTTTTTTTTATATATATATATATTTTTAAAGTTTTGACCAAAACTGACTGTGGCTTCATAGTTGCCCCTCCCTATTTACCCCCTGACCCCTAACCCTTCTCTGTGTCTCCAACCTGATAACTGAAAACATTTTACTCAGTTATTGATGTTCATATGAGCATGTGAGTGTAAGATAAGATCAGATATAATTTTATTAATCCCCCGTGTGTGTGTGTGTTTTGTGAATTTTATTTTGTCCTGTTTTCAAGTCTCATCCTGAGGCAGATTTTCTTTTGTGAATAACAGCATTAAAATTCACAGCATAAACTTCCTGATATATTATTTTAATAATAAAATGGTTTAGATGCTTCTCTGCTATTCGGTGAAAACGATAAAACACGCTGTAGCGTTCTTAGTCGTGATGCCTCAGTAACTGAAGTGGTTGATTTTTGTCTCTGAATTGTTCCCCACAGAGGACGCCGTCTTTGCTGAGCCCTGTCTGGGTGGTGGCTCGATGAACGTCGGAGGCGTTTATACTCTTCCCCCACAGAGGAATGCCCCGTTGCCCATGGCGATGCAGAGGCTAATTCCTATGGCAACCCAGGGAGGGAAGCCCCGCAGCTTCACGCTGCCACGAGACAGCAACCTACACACACTCCTCGTACCGCCCTCAAAAGAAGAGCAGGAAACGCACAGCGGTGAGTTCAGTCATGGCTGCCCCTCGTATGCTGCCGCAAACTGACAATTCAGCTGGAACATTGACTTTAAGAGACACCAATGTCATGTTTTACACTTTTGCAAAAGGAATTTCCTGTGATAAGCTGTCTGGAAAGCGTGACACAGCTGCTGATAGGCTCAGCTGATCAACACCAGCACCATTCACACCATAAGGCTGTTACATTTTTGAGTTTTTGGGTTTTTTTTTAATTGTTTTTCATTGTAAAATACAAAATACCCATCCTTCTACGTTTAAAATATTGCTACTGGTGAATTAGGACAACCCCACCTGCACATAAATCCTCCTCACATGATGTATGCATGGATCTGAAACGATAGTGTCTAACTAAATAAAATCATACTTTTCCAAAAGTATCCACAAACAGGAGATTTTTCTCTTCACTCTGCTCACAGCGGACAGAGTCCAGAAAGGAAATGTCTCACACTGAGCAACAGTCACTGAAAAATGAAAAAAAAAAAAAAGAAAGAAGCATTATTTCTTATCCTTTAGGATGAAGACGTTGAGATCAACAGATGTGCCAGTTACAAAAATGCTCCGAGGCATATACATTTCCATTTATGTCAGCATCGGTCTCCGTGAACACCCGCTGCGGTCGTGCTCTGTTGTCAAGAGGCTAATGAGAGCACAGCGCTCTGGTTGTCAGGGTGAGGCCCGCAGCGGACAAGAGGAAAACCGTCAGATTAAAGCCGTAAATGAGGTTGTATGAAGTGTTAGAGAATAGATTGAACAATGAAAACTAACGCTGAGGAGGAACGAAACCTTCCACAGAGACGAGGACGTCCCTGAGGCTGACGGGGGAGGGCGAAGGATTTAATCATCATTAGGACTCCTTCTGCACGACATTGGCCTGTGTCGGGGTCTGCTGCTGTCCTCCAGTGGTGGATCTGAGATAAAACTGTAACTCCATGAATGTTCTCTGTTTCAGGCAGCGAAGGTGCGTCCCTGGGTGACCTGTTTCGTGCGTGCGAGCAGGGAGGAGTCTGTCCTTTGGGCCGGGCGGCCGAGGTCAAGGGCCAGACGGAGTTCAGGCAGTCGTTCCTCCGGCGGGCCGCAGACCCTCAGCTCAACGACCGCCTGCACCGCCTCCGCATACTGACCTCCACGCTGAAGGTTGGTTCAAGAGAGGACACAACTGTGCAACATCTGGGGTGGCCTTTCATTTCTGTTTACGCGCATGTTTGTGCTGAGGAGCTCTACGGGTAACAGATTACGGCTGGAACTGTTCAGGCCAGTTCATGGTTTCACAGTTTTTGTGCGTTCGATGATTAGCCTGACACACATCTGCTCATACAAACCCCATTTCCAGAAAGGTTGTCTAAAAGTCTTACTTTAGAAAGCTTTCTAAAGTAAGAAATGCTTGAGCTCATGATCCATGTCCACGATGCTCTGGTTAATCATTTTAAAAGGTCCATACACTATATATATATATATGTGTGTGTGTGTGTGTGTGTGTGTGTGTGTGTGTGTGTGTGTGTGTGTATGTGAGTGTGTGTGTGTGTGTGTGGGGGTCTTTACATCAGTGTACCATAACACAGATTTGTTACTGTTGGTGGTTTCCTGAATGTCTCATTCAGGTCTGTAGGGTATTAACCACAGGTAGGAGCAAGTCACTCGTGTGCAAGTCACAAGCAAGTCTCAAGTCATAATCTTAAAGTCTCAAGCAAGTCCCAAGTCACTGTGATGAGAATCAAGCAAGTCAAGTAGAGTCCCTGCTATAAGTCAAGCGAGTCAAGTCGAGTCATTGACACATCCATCATCATACTTCACATAGCTTGTTTAAGCTGTGCTAGCGTTAACAAGCATTATAGCTAACAGCTAAAACGTAGCTTACCTTTCTTTGTGGGTCTTGTAGTGACGGATGAAGTTGGATGTCGTGGTGCTCGCGTTACTTATTTTTTAACAGCAAACCAAACGCTGTCCTCTTCTTATCGGCAACATAATCTTTATATCCAAACTGAATGATTGTAGGTGTAGGCGCCGCCATGACAGCTGTTCCTGTGTTGGTCTAACGTAACTTTAAAAAAATGCCTGCGCAGCGTGCTGCTTGCACTGCTCTGTAAAATCACCCAATTATGTTAAAACCTTGATCAAACGTAATCTAACTTTTTAAAAAATGCAGATATTTAAATTTGTATTTATTTTATTTAGATAAAGTCAAGTCTCAAGTCATGAAAGTCAAGTCAAAGTCAAGTCTTCTATCAGTGTTAGTCAAGCAAGTCTCAAGTCCTCAAATGCTCGAGTCCCCCGCCTCTGGTACTAACAGATCACAGACCAACCCAGACCCCCCAGTCCTGTTATCCCAACCAACTTCCCATCATGCTCGTTATGTACTTTGGAAGTTGGTGGTACAAAGCTGTAACACTGATTTTAGAAAAGCGACGCCCACAGAAGAGGCTTAGAAAACAGCAATGGAAGAGGAGCTACTCTGACACGTCGAAACAAACATTTACTCGAGTGTTTTACTGGTCCAATTATGTGTAATTTACATGAATAATTCTATTTCACGCTCTTTCAGTGTGTACCTCTTATTTCCAGTAAATATTTTGTAGTTTTCAAGCCAAATTACCTGTAGAGAAACAATCCACACTATCACTTAAGTGGAATTACATTTTCTGAGTTGTGCCAGAGGCTTAAAACAGCTATTTATTTTGACATTAGTCAGTAGCTCAAAGTGCTGGCAATAATTGCCACTTTGCAGCAAACACATATTCGTCTTCTTACTCTAAAACTTTATGCATCTTACCATCAGTAATAAGCTCAGGGGCTGCTATAAATCCAGATTTTTTCATTAAAGCGTTTAGCAAGATATTCTTAAACATTACTACAACCACTGGAATAAATTTTTGTTGTGTTAGTGACATTTCAAGTTAGCGTCGCCACATGACATACAGAATCCCATTTCTCTTTTCTTTCTAAACATGTTTAAATATTATTAAATAAGCAAGAAGTTATATAGGAATGTTGCATTTGGTCGCTTTTGGGGACTTGGAAGTGACGTCATTCAGTGAGCTGTTCAGATCTGAAGGGCGTCCACCAATCACAGAAGTGGAGCGGAGTGACTGACTGGTGTTAAAGCATGGTTTAAAATGGTTAAAATGGTTTAAATGGGAGCTTTAAGACTGTAACTCAACCTAAAGATGTTAGAAAATCAGGATATGTCTCCTTTCAGTAAAACAAGTACAAAGAAAATGATTTTCAGCATCTTTAGTGACCAACTTTATTGTGTTTAGAAGGTTTTTTTTTTTTGGTCGTGGTCTTGAATTTCTGTTCAGTTTAGTTCTCTAGTGTTGTTTTCTGTGTAACCTCTGTTCTCTGTCATGTTGTGGGGTTTTTTTCTTCTGGTTTCTGTGAGGCGCTGTGGTTTTTCTTCATTATTCAGTGTTTTTTTTCTTTCCTTTCATTGACTATTCGCACCTGAGTATCATCAGCCGTCCTTTCCTCCCTCCTTCCTCCATCAATCCATCTGTTTTGCACCTATGTTTTCTTTTGTTGTCCATAAGTTTTTTATTTTGTTTTATGGTACTTTTATTGCACCTCCACTCGTATATCAATGCAATCAATTTTTTAAACACAGTTTTTAATCATGTGGGATCTCAGGATTGTAATTGTTGAAGCTTTTAGCTTTTTTTTGGAAATGGGGTTTGTATTGTGAAGATAAAAACAGCCATGCTGGTGGACTGAACAAGAAAGAAATATCACTATTATGTTAATGATGAATACTAGTAAGTGTGAATAGTTTTGTACTATACTTGAAAGTGGGAATTTTTCGTCTTGAAACCACTGAAACCTGTGGAAGATGTGGGAAAACGTGAACTGGTCCTGACCACTTATGGTTTTTAGACATGGTTACCAAGCAACAGCTGACGTTAGCGTCCAGTATTTCACTGCTTTTTGTTGGGAATTTTACTTCTTAAAAGTGACCTGTTCAGCTCTTGTTGTCCGCTTTATTTCAGATGTCGTGACAGGAACATTTAATACAACCTCGGCTGACCAAAGTCCTGTTCAAGCCAGACAAAACACAGTCAACAGTCTCTAAAACCAGCTATAAAAAAAGAACTACAATAAGCAATAAAAAAAAAATCAGCAAATAAAACAAAGGTACAATTAAGTAAATAAATGAGCTGTTTCTACAATAAAAGGCAATGTTCTTATAAAGTGTTAACTAACATTTCTGCCAGCTTTTTAGTGATGACGAGAGTTTTCTTACACCCGTAAAGCAGAGGTGTCCAGTCCTCCAGGGCCGCTGTCCTGCAGGCCAATAGATGTTTCTAAGCTCCCCATAAAGTAAATGGTACAGCTCACAAGCTGATCAATCAAAAGGCAGGAGGCCTGGAGCTGAAACTGATTCAGTGGATGAATCGACAACTGAGTCACCCCTTACTCACTGTATGGTGCAATTATCCACAGTCACGACGTACGTAGCGGATTTCTGTGCAGGAATAATGCAGCAGAACTGAGACGTCCGCTGGGACACGACGAGCACTGCTCGTTGCACCAGCGCTCTTACACATTTAAGGAGTGCACCGTGTAGCGTCTAACACTCAATCCATGTTTGCACAGAAGTAAAATAAAAAATGGCACCCATGTATGTAGTGCACTACATCGTGAGCAGGCGGTGATTTCAGACAGCAATGAGGTAATTCTCTTCTACGATGATACTGTGAAAAATACTTAGCAAATACTTTGCTAAAAACAGTCACCTGGGCTCAATTTCAGCTAAATCTTCAGCTGTAGTGACTAACTGATAAATAATAGCAGTGTAGTTGTCATTTTAGTCGTCAAAAGTAATATTCATCTTCTAAAAATGCACCCAAAAATGGGACTTGTTGATGTGTAAATGAACTTTTATTTTCAGGAAGATGGTTGGGCATGGGGTTGGTGTTTAATAAATTTTATTCATCTTCTCCTCTCCTTTGTATTCAGTAGCCATATTTGCAATCTGCTTTAAAGTAACGTTTCTCCCCTTGTTTTTGTCCACAAACTTGTTCAAAAAAAAAAGAAGGAAAGAAACACAAGCGAAAGGGATATTAGATATTCAATAATTTTAAGTTTTTGAGTGTCGATCTATAAACATGTAATAGTGGTCAGGGCCTTAACTGAGTATAGCAGACTGACTTCACCGCAGCCGCAACATTTAGGACTTACATTACATTACTTTTGCAGGCGCTTTTATCCAAAGGGACTTGGGATACAATCAAGTCACAGTAACGTAGAGAATTACAAAGTGAGAGCAGTTAAATCAGCATTCAGGGGAGTGCAGCCAGGACACGATTCAAGTTCAGGTTAGAAGTTAAAGAGAGGACGCAGCTACGACAGAAGTTATTGTTGGAGCAGGAGAGTTTTCAAGAGCTTCTGTACGGCTGTTACCTTTTGAGTTTTGTTTTGTCTTTTTTGTTGGGGGAAAAAATGAAAGAACCAAAACCAAATGAATCATTCTTGTATCTTTAATTTATTACTACTGCTGACTTCACACAATCACATCTGCACATAAATCCTTTCAGTATTTTCTCTCAACATTGAAAATGTTCATTTCATGTAATTTTCCGCTCATGCAAACTCCCTCATGCGCTGTAGAATGTCTGTAGTGTCCGTTTTACTGGCATCATTTGTCTCACTGTGTCTCGTCGGTTTGGTTCGAGTCTTCATCTGTCCAGCAGTCGTCTGTGGCTTCGTGCTGTCCGAGCGGTGCCGATGCTTCCCGCCTCAGACAGCTCTTTTGCCTTGACTTTTCTTTGTGTCTCCAGTTTGCATCTTTGTTGCTTCCTCAGTGTACGTGGCGGTGGTGACTGTCGAGGGCACAGGGGTTTTGTTGTTTGTTGCTGCAGTGTTCTTTGCAGGCATCCTTGGCTTTGCCTGTTTGATCTTCCATGTCGTTTACTTGTCTGATGTCTCCTAAAGGAATATACCAAGCTTTGGGGAGAGTTTGGATGAAAACATTGTACATTAGAGACCAAAGTGATCCTCGCAGATGCTTCATTTGTTACGATGTTTTACAGGGTTTGTGCTGAATGTTCAGGCAGCAGCAACATATCTGTAGTGGTTGCTGTGGAAACAACAAAGCCAACTGTATGTTCTCTTTATCTTCATCAGTGTTAAAAGTAGATCAAAACAACAGGATGCAGAGGACAAAAAAAGCAGAATTTCCCAGTTGTAGCAGATAACACCAATAACTGGAGTGGATTTCTTTTGGACACTGTTGTCCTTGTTGGCCAATCAAGTAATTTATTATCAATTAAACATTTTGATTTGTCTCCATCTGAATTTACAAACTGAAATAACAGTTTTATTGTTGTAGTCTGTTAATGATTCATGATCAATAGAAAAAGCTTCAATAGAAGACAGATGGACTTCTTTTCTTTGTTCTTGATAACCTTTCACCTCTTGTCCCAGTCAAACTTTTGCAGAATCACGATGTGATTAATTTTCCTGAACCAAGTTTTCAGGTGCTTTCACATCTACAGGCTTAAGACTACTTAAATTTGAGTTCATTTTCCTGCTTCGTACAATTCATTACGTCTGGTCTGCGCACAGGGTACAAATCAAAACAATCGTACCAAGAATCCATAAAAGACGTTATCTCAAAATGAAACAAGCAAAAAACTGATGTCCACCTTTGGATAAGAACGCAAACTAAATCAGTACAGCAATTAAAGTGAGAACTATACTCGCTTACGCATGCGGACGTGTCGTTGTTCCTGTAGTACGCCACGTAATTTTACTGATGGTGCATTCGTACGTATGTGTTACGCGTAGTGTCTGCGTCGGTCTCCATAGACTTTGTATGGGGTGACATCATCAGTTGCCAAAATGAACTGTGTTCTGACGGGTCCGATGCTTCCATCAAAAGTTGAGAAATTTTCAACTTTGGACAAATCATTGCATGCATCAGCCAATCAGGTTGCAGCTAGGAAGTACAGCAAGTTCCAGCCAATGAAATCATACGTGGGTTCGGGTCTATCAAAGCTCGAATTCGTCTTTGATCAGACCGTACACAACAAGAATATGGAGGCACATTTAGTCATCACAAGTATCATATTTTTTTTTTATGATCAGGGTTTGTGGTCACACAGAGACATGAAGAAATAAAGCTTGGAAGGAAGTGGCAGAGATAGTGGATGAATCTGGTATGACTGCATTTCAATTCAGTTCAATTCAGTGTTATTTATATAGCATCTATTTACAACAAAGTTGCCTCAGGCAGAGAACATGACCCCTGAGCACATGGAAAAGTCTAAGTGGCAACAAAACACTCCCTCTTGGGAAGAAGCCTGGAGCAGAACCCAGCTCAATTATAGGGGGGACCCTCCTGCTGATAGCCAGCTGGGTAAAAGAAGACAGGACAGAGAGAGGAGAGGTACAAAAATATACAAATATCTGGTATAAAAATATATAAATATGTGGTGATCAGAGGGTCAGACTGCAGGTCGGCCACGCCTCTGGGCATCCCACAGTAACATGCAGTCGACAGGTGCACGCAAACGTCAGGATGGTCAGAAGATGGAAGGTTTTGGAGGCGAGGGGGAGTGCAACATCACCACGACAGCAGATAGAAAAGGAAACGGAAGAAGAGAGTGAAACTACGGAGGATAGACAATGTTGCTTCTATTAAATGATTCAGGACAATCAGAGACTGAGATCAGGCAGACATGGTGAAGATGCTCAGTGTCCAAAGGACTCCCCCCAGCAGCCTAGGCCTATAGCAGCATAACTAGGAGGTGGTCTAAGAGACTACAGAGCTAAAGGCTTTATCAAAA
>JBAMYA010042517.1:0-14322 GCA_037176975.1 Arrhamphus sclerolepis
CCGTGAGCAGAGATGATCCTCAGATCAGCAGGAATCCTGTCTCCACCTTTCACCTCCACCAAGTCTCCGACCACCACCTCCTCAGCGTTGATGCTCTTCTTCTCACCGTCACGGACGACCAGGGCTTGCTACGAGACAAGACGCGGCAGACACTTGAGTGAGACAAAGGAGGCGACATCTGATTGTTTCAGATACCGTTTTCCACGTTCACATCGTGCATACATTATTTTGCTCAATTAATTTCATTGTGAGCATTCATATTATACAGCAGGGCTGATGAGATGCAGATGTTGAGTGCACTTTGTTTTCGTACAGCAGAGAGGGCAGGGCCTTGACTGAACAAAGCAGTTAACACAGAGATAATATCTGTTGCCATTTCAGGTTTTTTAACTGTTGTAATGGATAAAGTAACTGAGAATAATTGAGGCGTACCTGGGGGACCAGGTTCTTGAATGAATCCATGATCTTAGAGCTCTTGGCTTCTTGGTAGTAGGAGAAGCAGCCAGTGATGATGACGACAGCAGACAGCACAACACCTAGGTACAACTGTGAAGACCAAAGATGAGCACTGAGATTATCAGTTTTCTTTGGTGCAATAGCAGAGATACTCCATCATGAATTATTCCCAAATACCAACCCATCCCTGCTGCTTACTATCATACAGCAACATGAGGTATTTCAATCTTACGTTATCATTTGCAGGCTCCTCCTCCATCGCAGCCTGGATGCCGTAGGCTAGGAAACAGAGGATGGCACCAGTCCAGAGCAGCATAGAGAAACCGCCAAACATCTGAAGGAAAATGAAAGAGGAGATCCTTTAATGCTTAAAGTATTTCTCAGTTCATGAAAACTATGGAGGATGAGGTTTCGCTTCTCCAACGCCACCAGTCGGTGATGTTACCTGTTTGCAGAATTTGATCCACTCTGGGGTGGTGGGGGGAGGAGTGAGGGCATTGGGCCCATCGCGGGCCAGGATCTCAGCAGCTTTTGCACTCGTCAAACCCTGAAGAAGAAAATTCAGCTGAAAATTCACGTTGACAGATGTGCAATTTCAAGTAAAACCAAGTTTCATCATCTTTGTTTGTCAGCCCGCCACACATGTACACATACTGAAGTCCAGAGGGGACAGCAGTCTCTGATCGTCACCTAGCAACGCAGCATCAACAGAAATAAAGGGCAATTTCCTTCATCAGCAGATAGGAGGAAGAGGAAAAGGAGAAAAGATGAGACAAACAAGATGATATGAAACCAGGACAGAAGGGTGGTGGCTGATAAATTATTCATAAGGACATGCTCGCGCAAAAATGTTGTGTTTGGAGACCCCAATTAAAGGCACTGATTAACCATTTTCCTTGATCTTTCCTGCATGACCAGGAGCAGGTCTACGTGAGAAGAGAGGCCTACTGGTGCTGGCATCTTTAAACTGGGAAAAATAAAATCCAAAATAAACCATATCAAAACCATAAATTGATGTAGATCTCTAATGGAACAACTGAAAGAGTCTGGATTATTATTTTGCGTATTTCCTTTTGTGTGTGTTCGGCGGTAGCTTTTGTGCATATAGAGCTGCAAAAGCCTAAACTAAATGGTGTAAGGTTTTTATGGTACAAGGGGAAGGCTGAATCATGAGGAGCGGAAAAATTAAAAAAATAAAGAGAAGCTGAAAATATGTTAAAAAGGGAGCAATAAGAATAGATGCAAACTGGAGAAAGAAAGTGATAAAGTCTCAACTGATTTAAATCTCAGCGTTTTCGACATGACCTCTCTGAGTCTCATCGTTTCTCCATTTGTAACAGCAAACCAACAATTTATCATTCATGGGAATATATCTCATAGGTAAAAGACAGAAAATGGAGACAAGCCCAATCTGTAAAGTTAAAAGGCTTATATATTAATTTGAGTGATCATGAGTCTGAACTGAAAAGTTTAATGAAATCTAGAATATTATTTTGTCACTGCAGGAAGCCAACCAATATTTCAGCGCTTACAAGGATGGTTTTTGGTGACCACCAGATCGATAAATAAGAACCACCCTTCAAACTCAGCGAAGCGGTCCTGACTGACAAACTGACGAAAGCCATCAAACTGTTTCTGGAAGTCACGCTGGCGGGGGGGGCGGGGGGGTCTGCACCTCCTATCCCCAACTCTCTTAAAGTATCATAATAAACACTAGAATGGACGAATCTGCAACGGCGGACTTGTAAACGTCTTTCTATGTAATCATGAGTTGCAAAGCAAACTTGTAAAAAGTAGCACAAAAAGGAAATGTAAGTTAAGTATACGTCCAACTAACTGGTTTAAAATGAGAAAACTTGATGCTGCCAAGTGAATGTTGATTGAATCAAAAACTAAATCAACAACAAACTAAACATTAAAAAAGCATTGATTGAAATATCTTTCTATACAACTTGAGTAAAAATCTCTCCTCAGCTTAATTTATCACAGTCCGGCTACTCATTCATCATCTGAATGTCATCTCTCAGGCTTAACCGGGGAAATTGACATTTAATATTTACTTTTTGAAGACAGTATTTCTGTCAGAGTGGCTTCATTTATCATGCTCATATAGACTGCAACCTCTGAGGAATAATTTCCATCCCAGCGTGGCTTTTGGAGGGTAGTCCTGTATCCAAAAAATACACAAATTCGCAGCATACACCACCAGCAACAACAAAAAAAGAGCAGTTTACTTATTCCATCACTTACATTGCTGAGGTCTGTTCCATATTTGCGATTGAGCTCATCCAGGGTCAGCTTGTGATCGTCCTACAAGGAGACAGAAACAAGGTGGCGTCTGTTAGAGCTCATGCGTGTGCGTGGTTCGCATGTGTGGGCCGAACATGCCGAAAGCCAGTGACATTTACAGCCCATGTTCACTGACCTTTCATTTTCCAATAACTACCTCTCATACGGCAGAAGCTAAAACAGTAAGAAGAAATGATTCACAGTTTAAGGAAGTCAGAATGGCCAGGAGACAAGAAGGTGCAAGTCAAACATCAAGATTAAATATTTTACTTAATCCTTCTGAATAGAACATTTTATTCTGTATCTGAGGTGCTCAGACGTTGCCACCTCTGACTTATCATGTGACCAGCCAGGAGGAGGCGATGCTGATTAGAAACCAGCTCCACACAAAGGATGGGACGTCCACGCTGCAGGCAGGACACTGGACAATCAGAGGAAGAGGTCCCGAGGGTGAGCGAGGAGATCCAAAAACAAAAGTGAAGCGTACACACTCACCATATCCACTTCCTTCTTGAGTTCATCCATATCCTTGTCTTTCTTCTTCCCCTTCCCTTTCTTCTTGCCGCCCTGCTCCGAGGTCGCGGCCAGCTCATATTGCTCCCGTCCGTCCTGGAAACAAGCGGATTGAGAACGTTTTACCTGAGGAGCCGGAGTTCATGTTCTGGGTCCAGTCACAGGCAGTGAAATAGAAACCATTTCTAAATCTCATCCCACACGCTTCATTATAACACACCGTCTAAAGTCTGATTTTGAATATTAGAGCAAATGATTGTCAGTCATCACCAAACATCAGTTTGAAATAATCCTTGGAACATTATTATTATTATTCACTCATCAAAAAAACTGATTTCCTGGTACTTTGAGTTCAGATGTGCAGCAGTTGGCAGAAATGGGAAAAATAATTTGAATGAACTTATTTCATTTATGTATGGTTGTACACATTTTATCTTGCTGTATAACACAATTTTGTGCCGAGGTAATACTCTTATTTCTATTCCTATAATCCAAATTAATGATTCACATTATTTTTTGATTTTAATCGCACATGTATTTCCATAAAATTACCATGAAATAAGGAGTTGTAATCAACATTATTCTGCATGCATCACCATCAGTTATTACTCATAATTATCAAACTGGTTCATTTCATCTTGTTCCTCACAGCTCTAATCCTACATCACTAAAGATAATGGGTTTCCTTTGAAACTAATTGTGAACTTTGATTATCTGATCCATAAAAAGCCTGTTTGTGTTATTTCCATCCTGAGGGTTATAAACAGAAGGATTAAATTGACTTAAAAATCTCCGAATGCAGGTCTGAAAATTGATGTTCGGGTCAACAGCAAATTTGGAAAACTGACCTTAAAAATAATAATTAAAAAAATACTTTTGTAGAAGACTTAAACACAAAGAGCAGTTAGTGTTTCACATAGTGACCATAACAATGCTCTTGAAATAGAAAAGAAAATGCATCAGAGATCTTTCATAGAAACCTGACTACAGTTCAGGCGCTAAGATAGCAAAAGTGTTGAAACTATGCTTTTGCGACAAGATAAAATGTCTGTGTGATAATAAAGAGATCATTTCTGCTGCTGAAGACCTTCTCTGCAGGTTTTTGATCGTGTGGGTCGACACATCTAAACCATTATTCAAATAACTGAGGGGCCACATGCTTCAAGTAAACCGCTGACACAGCTAGCTGCCTCTCTCATCGCCTTCAAATCCTCACAAACAGAAAAAAGTGACGCATTTCATGGCCAATTTGTGAAGAGCTTGAAAATATTCTGTGAAACTCAGAGACAGTTTGGGGCCTTTTTCCTTCTTCCTCCTGCCATGACAGATTTGTTGATGCAACGCTTTCCAACTGACACTTGTGGTTCATGTCCAAACTTTCTAAAGTGCTGGTCAAATTTCTTTGATTTTCGAAGCGTTCATCCCGACTTTGTTTCTGCCCTGAGACGCTGAGATAACGAACACATCACCAACGGCTGCAGGGCCGACTTTCATTAGTCGACTGCTGTTTCTATAGATTTGTTTTTTCTCCTGACTTCTCATTTGAGGACATCGTACTTTGGACTGTGAGGATTTATGAGCCACTTATGACCTCAAAACATATTTTTCCCCCATATAGGACTTAAATATGTAAAAAAAAATAAAAAATAAAAAAAAGGAAAATATCAACAGGCCTATCAAAAAGCATCACTTCCATCTTTTACTCAAATATGCCGAACTTAAAAATGGCCTTCTGTCAACTGAGTGAGGTTAATAAATCATTATTTAACTCTGCATGGCACTCGTAGTCACATTCTCTGACACAAAATTCATTATTGACAACCTTTTAACCTGATCAGCAGGATATCCAGCAGATTAAATAATAAACTCAAAAGTTTAGACAAGAAGTAAAGTTCAACTGTTACCATCAATAATGGAGCCTAAAGCGAGGAGCGAGCATTTAGTGGTTTTCAGCCAGTTTGTAGATAAGGCTTTCTTTGCATGAGACTGATTACGGTGAAGCCAACTGCATTTAAACACATGTTTTTGCAATAAAGGAGGTCACATTTACAGGGTGAATACATATTCAACAAAAAGCTTCTGTAAACATATCCCCAGCAGTTCTGCAGCTCAGCCAAACTCCACAGTGGAACAAAGGACCAGTTATTTACTGGAAATCACACTTGGGGACATTTTGTTGATTTTAGCTCCAACTGTGACATGAATTCTTGCGCCGTGGGCAAGACAGGTTTTAAATAAACGGTCTTCTTATTATAATTCAAGCAGCAAAAATAGGTTTAGAAGAAAGACGCACACAGTTCAGATCAGCTTGTGTGACTCGTCTCTCACTTGACATCCCCTATCACATCATCAGCTCCGGCAGCGTGGAGCAGAGTGACAGCAGGCCTCTCTTCTGTCCATATCTCGCTGCAGTCACCTCCACATACATCCCCTTTCATTATCAGCAGTCACTGGAGCCGACAGAGCAACAAAGGTTGTGTCTTCAAGACGGCTGGGAGCCAGAAAGAGCTCGCAAACAGCGTGTCAGAAAGATGGTGAGATACGAGGAAAAAAGGGTGTGAATCAGGTACTTCAATAAATAAGGGGCCCATTAGTGTGACAGAAAGTCAATTTCTAAACTTATTTTAACTTAAAGTGTTTCCTTCTGATGAAGAATTTTCTAATATATGTGAAAAACACAATTTAATTTTTGGAAATGCTGCAATGATCAATTTAGACCGACATAACACAACTGGATGTAACGTAACCACGACAACAGCATCAGCTTTACAAAACCTCAAAATCCGAGTTGTCGTAAAAATAGATTAAATACTAAAAGGAAGGACCAGCGTAACTTAGGGGACACTAAAAACTCGAGGTGCTGGAAAGAGAAGTAGGTGGATGCAATAAGAACGGGAATTTCAACAAACCAATTTCTGGCTCTTTACTTTCATTCAGACCATGAAACGTTCACAAACGCAGAGTTGAAACTGAAATACAGGAGTCACAATGACATTATCCTCTCTAACGCAGCAAAAGAGGAGCGAGGCTCCTTCACTCTTCCATGAAGTCGCCCCATACATTTATTAAACAATAACTTGCACTGTTTTTCAAAGAGAAAATGGTCTGGAGGGCAAAAACTAACTGAAGCCTCTTATTTATGAAAGCACCCAAACGCCAAAGTGATGCAACCTTCATAAATCTTGTATTTCCAGTCAACAAGTTGCAAAGTCTGGAAGCCAGGATCACAACCTTCAATCACATCTTACCTGACGTACATTACAGGGAGTATAAGAACCTCCCCACCTGATGTGAGGATATGATCATCTGATCACCCTTCAACCAGACTGAACAACCTCATTACGAGAGTGGAAACAATCGGACACTCAACGATAAGAGAGGAAATCAATGTTGAAATGTACTATGAAAATGCAGAAACTTTTTTTTTTTGTGTGTGTGCGCAAATCAATACGCAGAAGACACAACTTCTGGCAATGCTTCAGTCTGAGGATGGTGTTCAGTGGCTCACACCAACGTCTCCAAGTGTCACTCAAAACCTCAGAGCCTGAACCCTGCCAGGCTCTTGCAATGCTGCATCTAAAGATGACCTCCAGTTCTGCTCCGGTTGTCCAGCAGCCACCCAGTGACCTCATTTTCACTCACACAACAGCAGCAGAGATACAAACATCACAGCCACCACCCAACATGTCATCAGCAGGTGCTGCTTAACCAAGAATCACTCACCCAGAGGGTTTAAATTTATCCCCGTCAAGTCAGTTTAATCTCTACAGTACTAAGACATGTCCATGACTCATCTGCACCTTGCAATGGTAATAACTGGACGTACATTACACCATCAAGGCACAGATGGATCACAAACACAAACAGGTGAGCGCGGGCCAACAGCCACACGAGTTACGCAATCAAAGATTCTGTCGTCTTGTGACTTCTTGGTTGAAAACCATCGTGATGTTGTTGCATTGTAAAATACTATGGAGATGACTTTTATTGGTCCAGTCTCACAGTAGAGAGTGCGTGCTGACCATGAAGAGGCTGAGAGTGAAGCCCATGTGTGTTTCAGGCAGGTAACAGGAGAAGCAAACATCGATTAGCGGTTAAGGCTCATCCATAATTCAACACTCAACAAGGATCTGAGGTGTTAGCATGTTAGCAGGGAGGAGGGAGGCCTCCAAGACGCTAAGTGACTACTAATAAGTCCAAGTGCACTACAACGTGCTGCTGCAGCCATTTTCTTCTCGATGACAATATTGTGGAAACAAAATGAGCAGAAGTTAACAGCTGGGATTAACTCCAGCCCATCCAGCCCATAATTTGATTTTTATGGTTACAGGAAATGAATGAATGACCAAACTTGGACATCCTGCACACAGTTCCAGTGGTGGAAAAAACGCTAACAAATATTGTTTCTTTTGCTGCTTAAGCCTCTAAAGTTTCCCAGAGCAGAGTGCATGAACCAAGCCATGTTATTGTTGCTCGAGCCCCCTGGTCAGCTAAGCTGGGAAAACACTCTGGATCACTGTGGCCTGATCTTTGCCTCTGGACCCCTGAGGGCCCCCTGGAGCCATCTGGCTTCAAGCAAATTATTGAGTGTTGGTGGGAACAAAGACGGAAAGCTGACATGTTTGCAGAGAGAGAGAGATTAAATGCTAACGTTGAAGCGTTAACAAAACACTGGACAAGAGGCACAAATTACAACAAAGCTATAAAAATACAGTCGTTTCTGTCACTTTTAATACGGTTTTAAATATCTTTATTGATGCATCAATTGATCAGCCAGTGATTGGAATCATCTACACTGGCTGATGAGGTACCAGTAAATCTGGTTTTTGGATCCTGTCACTGTGTATTTCTTGGTTTTAAACCTCAACCTAAAATAAACCGCACTAGCTTACTTCCAGGCTCCTGATTTTTCAGTCTGCTCTGCAACCACCTGATATTTTTATCGCACAACTTTGAATAAATGAACAGCACATCCACCCTCACAACGCCCTCAGAAGAGCCTGCTGATGTTCAACAGTGTTTGCGGCACAGCTCCTACGTTACCTTGAAGAGACAGAACCACATGAGCGTTCAGGCTACCAGCTTGTCAGCCGACTGCTTCTCCGTTTGCACCTTTGTCAACGTTTGTTTGCAGTACTATGTTCCATTTGGCCCAGTTTACTCCATCATCACCTTATTTTTATGCCACAGAAATTAGTCTTTTGACTCTTTTTGAATGACAGCCTTCCATACTTGCTCGACTCGGGTCTGATCCCGGCACGACACACACTACTGACACATCTGACTGTTTAAAATTATGAAAAATATCTGTGGAAAAACAAATGATGACATTTACTGTCACACTGATAATGTGTTTATGTGTGGAGCCTTAATGGGGGAGTCCCATTTGATCAACTGGTATCACTAACGTCGTGTCACTGCTCTGGAGCGCCGAAGCATTTCTGTCTCACTAAAACCAAAAGAGTTGAACGTGTCACCCAGCCCACTTCCTGTTGCCTGACTGGTCAGCTTACAGCATCTTACAGCGTGGCACATTAAAAAAGTCCCCATGTCTTCTTTGGTATTTTGAAGAAAACTCTTCCCCAGGGCTGCCGCATGCTGTCAAGAGTTGTTTCAAAAATGCTTGCTGGCATTTGTCCTGTTTGAGGCAAACTGAAAATGTCTTTGACGCGACACCTCTGCTGAAATGCACCGAAAACGCGTGAAGCCTGATGCTGAAGAGCAGCTTTTGAGGTCAGCGATGAAGACTTTAGGATGGGACATGCTTAGACTTCCAATAATAATTTCAAAAATAATCAAAAAATGAATAGCTACTTTGAGGTGGAAGGTAATGTAGAGCTTCTGTACACAGAACAATGGCTCTCTGTTCTACTTCCATAAATTTTACATTCAAAACACAAACTTAAAAGCTCAAAAGATGTTTCATGTGATCCTTAAGACCACAAGCATGTGGACTATTTTGCCCAGCAGTAACTCTGACCAACCATTCCTCTTTTTTTCTCTTCAGTCTTTATGCAGATTTGTGGGAAATTCACTACAGACAATGAGCCCAAAACGAACTTATTTACAGGCAAAACAGGGACCACTGTCCAGAAAGTGTCTACGCGAGAGCAGGTTTTACGAGTCTCATGATATTCCTAATGCAGATTATGGCCTGAAATCCCTCAGTCAGTGACGTCAAGTTCAGCTTTAATTAAGAAGCTGAGGAAGGTGAAGGAGTCTTCAAAAGGCCCGTCAATGAACCGGACGACAAGAGCGTGTAAAATAAAGAAGCTAAAGAAAAAGCAAAGATTTATGCCAGTGTAGTCTTTTAAGAAGGAGAAACGTTGTGAATGACCGAGCCTGTTCATGCTGAAACAAACTTCTGAGAACACCTCTCCTCACCCCTTCTTTCCTGAGAGACAAAAAAAAAAAAAAAAACTCCAAAAAGGCTCAAACACTTTGAAGGAAGCATCCGGTCAAGCGCTTACTTATTTTAAAGCGAACGCGTTTTTACAGGCAGAATTCCTGTGAGCAGTCCTTCCTGGTGCCAGGATCTTTTGCCAGATACACAAGCTGCTCATTCAACTGTGCCCACACACACACACACACACACACACACACACACACACACACACACAGTCCTGGGACTTTGCCTGGTTGCTAGCAGCAACTACAGTCGCTCCTCTCCAGATATGTGAATTGACGGTCACGTGTTGTAGCCCCTCCTCCTCTTTTTTGTCTCCCCTTTTTCTTCCCATGTCCCTTCTCTCCTCTCCCACCTCCATCCTTCCTCCATCATTCATCGTTTCCTCCTGCTAGCCCTTTTCTCTGGTGAAACTGTGAAAAGAGTATGTTAATTTACACCAAGTCCCGTTTAAAACACTTTCCACGTCGTCTCCAACTTCCAGTTTCACAAACAGAACAAAGTGAATGAAATCAATCAATGGCTTTCCTTTCTGTGCCGCCGGGGTGATTCACAACATGGACGAGAACACTCTGAATGAACTACACACCACAACTGCTATCTGACTGCTGAGGAGTTACTTCACAGGCAACTTCAACAGTGTTTCGTAAAATCAGGCTCAACCAGTTACTTCACATGAACAAAAACTTCCAGACTTTCAACTCCATCTCTGACTAGAACATGAGATGTTTGAGCATTTCTTCTCTGATCAATGGATGTTAGCTCGTCCGAATACATTTAAGCCAATGAAAAAGAGGGTGCAATAAAGTACATTTAACAATGAAAGCCATGAACTGAGGGAGGAAGCCATAAGCATGAATGTAACTTGGTTTTATTTTGTATTAAATGCATCCAGGACCTCTGCAGCAGCTCTGATCTAGAATGAACTAAACCAAAACCAGGGGTCAAACTATTTTGAACTGTGGGCCACATAACCGTCACTATGGTTACCAGCAAAGGGACGGTTATTCTTTATTTTCTCAACCAGCTATGTTGTCACATTTCCCACTTGTTCGAGGACGTAAGATGAAAAAAGAAAAAGTCATAAAATCTCATGTTTCATTAAAAAAAAAAGAAACCACAAGTTTATCATAAAACTGAGACTTTCGTACTAAAATCCTTATTTTACCTGTAATATCACAAACAAAAAAAAGTGCAGCTTTTGTAAGATTGAGATTTTTTTTTTTTACTATTATACAATCACAAATCCAGACAGTTTAATCATTTTTTGTTGGAAAACTTTTTTCAGCATTTTGACATAAAAATTATGAAATTGCTCATTTTTCCATATTTTGATTTTTTTTGGGCCTGAAAATCATGAATTTCACCAAAATCCCAAGTTCTGACAACAATGAGCAACTTTTTGTTGTAAAATCTTTTCAGATGTTTGCTAAATCATGACTTTTTTCACTGTTTGATGTCAGTAGCGAGTCAAACAGGCAGTTGCACTGAAATATTCTTGTAATATAAGTTTATGACTGTGTTTGCACGCTGTCACGGACCGGATAAAATGAAGTGGAGGGCCAGATTTGGCCCGCAGGCCTCGAGTTTGACACATGTGAACTGAACTGCACGGGTTTTCACTCTCAGACTTAAAGACACCGCAGCAGCATGTTGCATCATTTCCTCGACAGTGGAAAAGCAGTGTGTCACACACGTTTCTACCATGCGTTCAAAAAATTCCTCTGCTTTCATGTGTGAATCACATGGTCTGATTCAGGCTACAGCGCTCTGACCTGGATTTTATTACGTTGTCTGTTTTGTCATGGAAAATTTCCCAACTCCTCATGCAGCACAGCCATGAATGAAGGCACAGGAAGAAAGTGATCAAGAGTCTTTTTTTTTTTTTTTCCAATAAAGCTAGCAGGAAAAGTTAAAAAAAAAAAAAAAAAAACTGCAACAGAAAGCCACAAATGCAGCTCAGGCTGTTTCACAAAACAAGAGTCAAGAGACACGGAGCTGGCGTGCGAAAAATATGAGAAGTGAGGGAGGAAGCAAGAAGGCAGGAGAGGAGGAAGACAGCCAAAGATATAACAGACAAATGAAACACAACACAGTGAAGCGGTGCAAACTGCAGATGGGGGGAGAGAGGGGAAAAAAAGAGAGGAAAGGAAAGAGAGAGTACACCGTGTTCTGAAACAGACAAGGGGTAGAGTGTGACAAAAGCCCCCGTTAATACACGATGACTGCCAAGCGGAAAGAATGTTAAATCCTCAGAAAGGCAGAGGGACAGCGGGAAGGAAAACAGGTACCGGACAACAACGGAGGAAATGGACTGTAAGGAATGGATGTGAAGGTGTAGTTTGGTGCCCCTTTGACTGAGATTAAACATGACCTGTGCTGACATGCCCCATCAGTTTACAGCGGGAAGAACACGCAGAAATAAAGGCAGCAGAGGCCGTTTCTGACCAACTACATCCACTGGTTAGACACTGGATTTCTTCCCAGTCCAGACACATTTATAGATAACTCTATGACTATCATTTCCTGACTTCCTTCAAAATAAAACCTTCAATGTTTCAAATATATCACCAGAACTGTGGAGGTTCATGATGACTTCTGAGTCCTTAAAGCAGAAAAGAGAGCTGGAACTTCCTGTCTGCCCTGATATTTATCACCACCTTGAGGAAAAATAAGCGTAAAACCAACCCTGGAATCCTTCAACTGAGCTTTCACATGAACGGTTCACACGTACGCCACCTTTTTAACTTCATCTGTGTTCAGCGCTACACTCTTCTTGTACTGCCCTGAGACACTTCAGCATTACGAAGCACAAAATACCTATTGGGAACACTTCTATGGTGCCACATGGCAGTAAAAGAAAAAGAAAATCAGAAGAAAACCTGCTTATACTCATACTTCTGTTCTCAGGATGTTTTCCAACTCATTATTCTGGCACGTCCCCCCCCACCCTCACCCACCCATATGCCTGCTGGTGAAAATCAATTATAACTGAAGAGTCTGAAAAGCAAATTCATTTAGGATTTTTTTTTTTTTTTTTGAATCAAGTCAGCCAGAAACATTTGAAAGGTTGAGTCAGGTGAGATGATAAAATATTCATTTGGATTTGCACCGTCAGTTTTCCTAAAAGCTCTTGTGCTGCACTGCTGCCTGGCTGGACTGGGGACGTGCCCTGCCCTCACTCATCTCTGTGTCTTATATCTCATCAGCTCTTTACTGCTTTTCATTTCAACAATAAACCAAAGAGCAAACAAAATAAATAAACAGAGCAACTGGAACACAAAGTTCCAGGTCTTTAATCCACAGCTTTCTGATGTAATCAATGACTGGCTGCGCAGAAACACCTGCACCCTATAGCCTCCTTCTTCCCCCCTCCCTCATTTCTGGCAGCCAAGTTGTTCAACAGTGGCAATGCGGCAACTGGTGCCCCTCCATACCTCCCCACCCTGAAGCAATCAATCCCCCTCCATCCTCCATCTCACTTGTTTTCATTTTTTTTTTGGTTGTTTGTTTGTTTGTTTATTACACTTTGCTACGTGCAATGAGACAAGCATGAGAAAGGCAGCAAATGGGTTATCTCATATTTGAAATGAGATGGATGGAAAAAATAAATAAATAAAAATCTTCTCGTACCTGTGCCCCCGCCCCCACCCCAGTTCTTCTCCATCACAGCTAACCAATTTCTCATCGTTCCTCGCACCAGGACAGATGTGCAGCGGTGATTATGTTTTCCATATTTGAATGTAGTGGAAGAAAGGAGGAGGGGAGGTGGGGGGGGGGCACTAAAGGAGAGGAGACGCAGTGGGGAAGAGGAGGGAGGTTGGATGGGGGCAGGGCATGGCTTTCATCACACAGGAGGAAAAAGAGCAGCAACCAAAAAAAGAAAAGATGTTTCAGAACTGTAAGTGTTGCAGAAGGACTGAGGAAAACGCTGAATGAGGTGATCCTGCCTCGCATCTCCCGCCAGATCTGCCGGTCCTCCTTTTCCTCTCTCCATCCACCTCTCCATCCCTCCCAGGCTGAATTTATAATGAGTGTTTCTGCTGCGCAGAATGGCAGGGTGTGGCGACGACTGATATTTCATACATTCGTGTTTAGTTTCATGCCCAAACATAAATCCAGTTGGTGGAAAACAATAACAGATGGGATGACAGTCGTCCTATCAGGCTGCACTTCGACGTGCCATGACTGATGACAAATCTCATCCTGACAGCTGAAATAACTAAGATTATAGGATGGACAAGGTATAGATATTAAATAAAATGAAGCTTAAAACATATACTTACCAGAACCTCAGTTAACATATAAAAACAACTTTATGGCAATGTATATGAGGCAAGATAAATAAATACGGAAAGATAACGGTTCTTTGTGACCTTATTACATTCATTATCGGAAAAAAAAAAAAAACTGTCTGAACGGCACATAGACACTTCTAGGAAGAGTATATCTGACTTTTCGATAAGTTTAAGAAAACAAATCTGTGACAAAAGTCAACATCTTTCCAGCAGAGAAAATGGGATTTGGACCATCAATGCGACCCAAGGGCATCCTTTTAGAAGTTTGTTTGTCACTTGTATCACTTTTTTTTTTCTTCTTGATTTTATTTATTTTCTCTTCAAAGCACACCAGCACCACTATGACAAGGAAGACTTTAG